>CM076583.1:354252083-354489583 GCA_034641835.2 Pinus albicaulis | reverse complement strand
TGGCCCGAGTGAGAAATGAAGGAGATGAAGGTATTCCCCTTTCTCCTTTTTAGTCCATGATGCCTAGAGGATCAAGGGGGTTTCACTCGTCCTAATGATTAATGGAGAAGATTTTTGTTCCACTAGTACTAAGGTTTGTCGATTTAGGGAAAGATATGAATGATATTGGTCCATAAATTACTGATTCTCAGCAAGGACATCCGAGGCTCAAAAGGAAGAAGGAAATTCTGTGGAAACACTGGAGCACAAAATGGCTGATGAAAACACTGACCAGGTGACATAATTTCCTGAGGTAAGGAAGAAAGAGGAGGAGAATGCTCCTGAAGAAAGGGAACCAAGTGAGAAGGACCTAATAGAAAAAAAAAAAAATTGATGCCATTAACCACATTCCATTGCCTCCTGAACCTAATGCAAGGTCGGGAGATGAATTCATTGTCAAACAAGAATGGATAGAACAATGTGAAAGTAGTAGACTACCTCTGAAGAAAAGGTATCAGATTTAGTTTAATGAAACCATGCGATTGAAAAAAGAAGTTAGGAAGCTGAGAAAGAAAGTATCTCGGTTGAAGAAGAAGGTAAAAATATATAAATGGAAGGCAATAAAACCTAAAATTGAGGTCTCCTCTATGGCTACACAGACTGGTCTGACTGAACGTCTATTTGAAGCCCAAGAATTCTATCTGGCTGTTGAAATTCAGGAATGGCAGTGTGTTGTGAATGAACATAAGAAGGAGACAAAGCGGGTTCGAGAGCATGCTTTTGGTATTGTTATGGGGTATATAGACTAGTTAGATAGAGCACAATAGAGGCAAGAAAAATAGCAAGGTAAGATAAATTAGTTAGAAGAACAAGTGAAATTGTTGCAATCAGATAAGGAGAATATGTTTACCTTGGCACAGCAGGTCATGTCCTGTAGACCTTCCGCTCAGAGTTATGCCTTATTACTTCATGAAAAATTATTTTTCTTCTACCTGGAGAGTATATATAAGGATATTTGTTATGAAATTAAGGATCCGATACAGTTCCTATGTATTTTGAAAATTCATGGTATCATAGGTCAAAACTTAATGTGTGAACTTTACATGCATGGTTATTTCCTGAAGCATGATTAGGACTTCAACCCTATTTCATTTTTGGGGGATATTCATTTGAGAGCCTTCACCTCCTACACTATCAATCAGGTTAAATGGAGAAAGGCCCATGATACGTTTAAGGAAAATCATGTTACAAGGTCGCTGATGATAAGGAGAGAGCACGACCAGGTAGTAAATATTTATAATAAGCATTTTACCTTTTTACATATTGAGGGACATAAGGAACATATGCTGGCATCCTAGAAATGGTGTGCTAACCTCTGTGTTAGAAAAATAGTAACTTTTTGGGATGAAGTTACGGATATTTGTCAAAGGAGGTGGATGTTGTCATCATCAACCATCAGAAGTCGAGAACCTTTTGGAGCACCCAAATTTGTACAAGCATTAGAAACAGTGCCATGTTTTGTAGCATGTATTCAAACCTGTGGGGTCTAGTGGATGGGACTAAGGTTTTAGCTCCCTTCATTTGGTTTCCAACAGATCAATATACTCCCGCATACAATGTCAACCAAGAATGGTGGAAGAATGTTGTTCTGATAGAAGGATATAAACCCCGTGGAACAAAGGTGGCCGGAATATGATCTCGCACAACTTCATGCCATCCACAGTCAGTCCAACCCATATCTAAGAAGATGAAAAGCTACATGAGGACATGAAAATAGACTAGTTGGGGAGATATATTGTGTATCAAATCCATATACTTTTCTCTCCTATTTTCACCCACCTTTCTACCTCTTTGTATCATTAATTGTTCTAAACGCACGAGTTAAATCCCTTTCCACTGTCTTATATGGAATGTTTGATTAATGAAATAATATTCATGGAGATTTTACCTATGAAAGTATTAATTTCGTTATTTCCACAGATTCGACAAGTAAAGGGGTAACATCTCAAAGATACAAAGAAACTTTGAATTCTCAGCATTATCTTGATATGATATAACATCACAACAGATTCCAACTTACCCTAGATCTATTCGAGGCCTTTCGTGGTTTTCTCTCGACAAGTAGTTGGCTATTGTAACATTTGTATATTTGTAGATATCTAGTTGTGAGATCAAAAGGACGGTTTCCCTGAACATGTGTATAAGAAGGGTCATAGGGTTGTGAATTGGGGTTAAGCTTGAAGAGACTGATTTTGTAATATAAGTATTTTTAATCAATTGAATGCACGTCGTTTTGTTGTTTGATCTATGAGATGTGAGTTTCCCGCAAGTCTGATTAGAGAGTTGGGCCTACTCTTTTGATCAGGTGCTGCGTTATTTCCCTTTATTGATTTTGCATTTCTGTTTTTTATTGTAACTGTTGTTCTAGTATGATTTTTTATTTGCGGTGAATTATTTTATAATTCTGTGATTTATCTTTAATTGCTGTTAAAGTAGTTTTTCCTGTTTTAACTATTAAATCTGTGTTCAATAGTAGATTATTTTATTGATCTTGCATTTACTGTGTGTGTTAGTCTTGCAATAACCAACCCACGTGGATTTATAATTAATGTGGTAAAGGGTTTGAATATTCATTCACACTTGGAAACCAACAGCCACTGCGTGTAATTACATTGATACTTGGCCCATCATCCCATGGTTTTACCTTAACTCATTGTAAATTTTGCGTGGGTGTCTGGTGTTTCTCCTACATATTTGTTATTAGTACTAGATAATCTTTAATTACATGTTTGAAATGTCTGTAATATCTGCAGGATTGGCATGCAGGGTTTAGGTAGTCATTTTCATAATGTCCCACATCCCCAAAATTGTAGAAAATTATTTTCCCTCATCCTTGACCTATGCTTCCACCTCTCCCTCCTCCTTGTCCTCTTGCAGGGGATCCTCCTTGCCCAGAGGGAGATACTGGTGACGAAGGGTCATCCTGTACCCTGTATAGGTTTCCCCTATCTACCATCAGGTCAAATGTTTGAAAATTGTGCTCGTCATGACCCATTGATGAGAAGAATCTGCACCATTGTTGCTTTACTTATAGGACATAGGCACCTAGTCGCGGGCAGTGATTTGTATCATGTCTTCCTGATACCCCATAGTTGGTGCACCATAGCATGGTGGTAATCAGTCTAGCCATGTCTCTGTGACATAGAAGACTTGGTCCTCTAGCCTGCATATAATCTGAAAACAGAGGGAATTGTTCCATAGTGTGGCCTAACACCCTGCAACGTATCCACCCAACATCCATGCTAGATTCTTTTCCCTGACATCTTCACAGATTATGAATTTCTAAGTGCATCACCTCTAACTAGCCCTAAAACTATAGTGCCATAAATTTATTATTGTCCCTCAGCGTAGCTTCCAGCTTCATGGAAATATATGGGGCTTGTTCTTGCGAATCAATCTTCTACTGTCCCATAGGTACGTGTAGATGTGGTAACAACATGGTGATAAACCACTCATTGTGTTTTTTTTCCTCTTATACAAATCCTCCATCGCCGATGACTTTCTTCAGCCACTGTTTAACTTCCCAGATGGACTTTGTAGGTCCCTCCTTAAAATATTTCAATTCAACCACACATTTAGAGTAGGACTTAGGCTTCTAGAGCTATTTCTTTAGGGAGTTCTTAAGGTATTTTATTGAAGGATTCACATGTTGGCCAATGTATCCCATGAACCAATCCAGGGCCTTTCCTTCAAAGGCTGTGGATATTTTCATTCCCTTGAAATAATTTTTATTAATACTTTATGCACTCCATACCGACTCTGGTATGAACCAGAATCAATCAATATCCTCGTTCCCCGTACCCTTAAAGGTGGGTAGGTTCATGTGCGTAGCCATATTGTCTTCAGGTGGTGGTGGAGGTCGTGTAGGAGAATTATTACCCTTACATGAGTTCAATGGTGGCGTAGCCAAGGGATTGGTCTCTATGTGCGCAACCCTGCTATGGTTGAAGTCAGTCGAATCCCTTAGAGGACTGTATACCAATCTATCCCCTTCTTGATTAACCCAGTAGTATTACGGCTTCATGTTGTGCTTCCACTTTGGTCGGAGGTCGTTCACTTGGTGTGACTTCACATGACACATTTTTGACACAATAGCAGATTAATCACCAACGGAAATTTTTGCAAGAAGTTACCTCTAAACCCTTTGAAAAACTTTTGCTCAGATTAATAATAGGACACAAACTGATAGAATGTAAACTTAGCTACAAATCCTCCCAAAACACTATCAACCTAGTCATCTACAGTCCTGCTGATTTTATTATCAGCCTTCTCCAACTATTGGATCAACTCAGGGGTCCACTGTGTGACCTGATCATCTTTCCAACAGGTCTGAAACTCTGCCAACCTTGCCAGCCACTCCTGCAGTTTGTGTGTGAAGGCTACGAAGAGGATTTCATGCACCTCTGTGAAAATTTACTTGATCTTCCACTCTTCGACTATCAACTTCTTACTTCTATTCTCTTTTAGGGAAAAATCCTAAATCTGATTTTCAAACCATTCCTCAAGTTCAGGCTTCAATGGCTGCCAATGACCCCGTGGCATTACCAAATCCCTCTCTCAGAATTCTCCTGTTCCTGACAAAAAAACCATTTGTTGGTTTGAGGGGTCTTGACCTCGGTCCAGTGTTAAGGTTTACCAACAAACCCCTATACTACTGGCCCTTTCGGAAATGGCCTACTTGTGAAAATGAAGGTCTCACCCGAAGTAGTATTGGAGGGTGTTGGAACTAGGTTTTTACACCCTGATAGAGAGAGAAAGTTAATTAAAATGGATCCCTTCAGCTCTAACAAACTTGCACTGGAGAATCCCTAATATAGAAAGCCTTAACATTATATTGACGCAGTAACTTAAGCGAAGGTCATCAACCATCAGATAACAAGTTAATAGAAGCACAATGACTAATCACAACCATATCTATGCATTCATTCCTTCTTACAGTATTGCATCCATGTGCACAGTCATAAATCAATAGTATTCAACAAACATATACAATGTTAGAAATAACATAAAGCGCAGCCAATAACCATAACACATAGACACCTAGATATTGCAAAATAGTCTTCTGATTCAATCATATTCATATCCAACTTATAGAATCTATTTACCAGCCCGGGCACACAGCCAGTGGGGTCTGCAGACGGGAGGAATCAAGGTCTCCATGCACACAGCCAGTAGGAGCCCTTACCCAGACAATCCATGCAATAGATTCACAGATTTGTATCCAAGCTTAATCCCAAACTTAGCCTACCTATAGACTCGATTTCTCCATATACTTATATCATATTAGTATACGCTACTCTATGGTCCACAAACCGTGGTTTGTGGAATCTTGGTCTACCCTTTGACCCATTACAATTCACTAGGGCTTTGACCCACCCCAAAGCCCCTATGCCAAACTAATTATTACAAAATGTTACAAAACTGTACCAAAATTGCAGTTAGGGGACTCTGCTCCAACACCTACATAAAATCAGATGTAATAAGGAGTAGGATCTTGTTGTTGCATCACAACAATAATAAAATCGTGGTTTTCTCACTTATGAGTTTACACGTATATCTCGTGTCCATATGCATTGTTACTATGTGATGATGTGATGTATTTATTTTCTTATTAGTTTTTTTTTCACATATTCATTCTGCTGGTCATTAGTTGTTAATATGCTCATGTAATGCTATAGATAATGAATTTAATGAAAATAATATTAATTTCCATGAATGACCTTAAGTGATTTATCCCCCCTTCTCAGTTAAGTCAAGATTCCATCAACCTATTAACTGGATATGAGATGTGGAAGCTTGACATGAGGAAAAACCTATGTCATAATATCGTTTAGTTTCTATCAAACAAGAAAAAACCTCTCTTTCCCGTAAAATAAGGTAGGATCCCTCATCGTCCTTTATGCAATGAATTCCCAATAATAAGTGTTAATGTCCACATCAAAGAAAATGAAATTAAATAAAGGGAGATAGATTGAGAAATACTTCCTACATAAGGAGATAATGTAAAGACTCTGTTAAGCTTGTTTCTAGCGGAGAAACATTTGTGATTTCTTGAAGTGACTCCACCAGGGTACTGTCTAGGCCTACTGGTAGTGGAGAAAAACTAGAAACTTATTTTAAAACTTCTAAATATAATAATCCCTCTACCTTTTTCTTTGCATCATCATCAACTATTAGCATGCGTGAACTTTTGATTGGGTGTTTACCAACTAGGACGACCTAGTTGAGACACAAAGGGAAGGCATACCTATAAAGATCAAGGTAAAAAAAGAGGTACCCATAGTGAGTGTTCAATATACCTTTGTGTCACTATCTAAACATGAATTATTGTAGGGATGTTTGCATAGATGATGAATTCTACCAGGGGTTCACCAATTGTTGTAGTAGCTATAACACCACCCAAAATTTTGGCCATATTAAAATTTTTGGCCCCTGTTTTCTCGCTTAACCTATTAAGGTTTTGATCCCATCCCCGGTTGGTTAATATCCCCATGACCTGTTCCTACCAAACCTTGTTTTTGCACCCATTTGTGTGATGCTTATCGCCATCATTTTTTATGTTTTCTCATGATTACATTAGGGTTTGGGGTTTTTTTCTTTTCTTCAAAGAGCATTTAAATTTCCTCATGAGTTAATAATAGATTGGCCATAGTGATCATCACAAATTAGTGGGGAATGAACCTAGATAGACAAGGATTCATTATGTATTTCATTTTTTTTGACCATATTGGTGTTTGGGAGAGACCCTAATTGTTAAAAGAGAAGTTCCCTCCATGATTTAGCATAGTTGATACATGTATGGGAGCAGATTCTCATCGACATTTCCTGGCATCATGGGAAGAATTTTTGCATGTTTTATCTCATAGGTTCATGGCTATTTCCTCCATGCTGACATATGAATTAGGATCGTGATAACACTATCTTTCCCCTGCACCCTTCTAACCCTAGATTGGAATGACTAAATATTCTCATTCTTACTAACATATGTCCACTAATGCTTCAAGTCCCTCACTCTATAACTACAAAATTACCTTTGGAATCAGATTTATCACTTGCAATTCATAAATCCATTGAAGCACCTAAGTGTTGAGTCAATTTTCAGATTTTAGAATCTCTTATTCTACTCGCACAACTTTTGATTTTACTATCACCTCTAGATGAAATTATTCTCAAATTTTTAAATGTTTGTTCCATTTTCCTTATCAGGATTTAAATGGAGAAACATTGCACACATATTTAATGGATAAGGATGAAATTCAATAATATGTTGAAAATATGCCAGTTATGGAGGAAATATTATCTAATGATATAAAATATTGGCTTCATGAGGCTTTGTAAAGAAAAAAATTTCATGGAACAAGGAATATTCTTAATACATGGAAGGCTCGACCATAAAGGAGGTTTTTTGTCATCTCACAAAGATCATGTTGGCACCTCTTTGATTTGAAGACCAAATTTTCTAGGTCATCACTAATGGCCAACACCCACGGGGTCTCCTACATTAGAAAAAAAAATTTATGACAACGTTGAAGGCAAATGGTTAGAAACATGTTAGATAAGCTATGAGGAGGTCCTTAAAAGGCTCGAGGACTTTGGCTTCAATCTCAGCTATTCTCCACTTCAATTCATCTGGACATTAGTTCTAATTATCTCAAAGAAATTTTACTCTATTTGAAAGATTAAAAGGGTTGGGTCTTTAGATATAATATACATGAGCCTGGAAAAGGAAGAATTGAACCCACCATATTATTTCAAAATAAGTTTTTGGTAATACGACTGGAGGAAGTATCAAACGTATTTTATGGATATCATATATTATGTGTTGATGAATATTTGTTTTGTAACTTCTGCTAGAATAGGGATGATTTCAAAGGTGTTGTTTTTCAAGCCATTTATTTGTCAAAAACATGTTAACAAGAATTTGCGCAAACGTAAAAAATACCTCACAGCACAGAGTCTAGATCGTCTCACTTATATGTTGTATATTTTGAACAAGGTTGCATAATACACAGTAGTGATTTTAGAATAAAAATAACACCACAGGTTTTAAGTGCGGAATGATGACCATTTCTCTTGAGGCAAAGATAAGGGAGAAATTCGAAGAGGTTTAAAGGACTGTCATTAGGGGAATTTTGAGGTCTAAAATGGGCGTCCTAAGGAAATTATAAAATAATAGTGGAAATATAAAATAATATTGGATTACATCATCAAATTTTAGAGGGAAAAAGGAAAACACTATTTTTCAACTCATATTTTCAACTAATATCCCTATGGGTTTACTCAAATTTCGAGCAGCAGCACTTGTTGGATACAAAATTTGGTTCCTCATCCAAGGAATACCCATGTTACATACTTTTGATGGATCCTACTATATGAAAAATGAGAAGTACATGAAAAACCTGATTGCAATCACATTTTTCATGTACTTCTTATTTTTCATGTAGCAGGGTCCATCAAAAGTATGCAACATGGGTACTCCTTGGATGAAGAATTAAATTTTGCATCCAACGAGTACTCCTGCTCGAAATTTGACTAAAACCTTAGGGAGATAAGTTGAGAATACAAGTTGAAAAAGTAGTTTTATTATTTTATTATTTTTAATCTTTTTACTTTATTACCCCAAAAATGGTGAATCATCCCCCATGGTTGAAATCATCATATTAAATCCTATTGGTTCTTCTAAAGTATTTTTTTTTTTGTAAATTTTTCTTAGGAGGCCCATTTTAGACCTCAAAATTCCCCTAATGGTTGACAAAATGTTGGATTGGATTGGAGTGTAGGGCTCACATTTCAGAATATTCATTACAAATCCATAAAAATATTACAATGACTTCATTGAATAACTATGAAATAATCCAAGAATATACGTTTATGGAAAAGGAAGCTAAGTAAATTTATCTCAATACATTGCAATATAGGCAAAAAATAAATGAATCATTTGAGTTCCATGCATTAGTTGAAAGCATAGAATCATCCCATGGAATTACAATCTTAAAAGCAACCTAAAGTTTCAAACATTCAATGAATCTCTAGGATAGTGATCGAAATCCTATTGAAATATCACATATATAGATTGGCATACTCCCTACTCATTTGTAATTGATTAACCCTCCATTAAATAAATTATAAGTGGATCATACACTTGTCAAATAAATTTATGATAAATTAGGATCATGCCACCATGACCAAGAATCAGAGCCCACACATATATAATGATTATTGGTAAACCAAATCATGAAGAACATAGGTGTGATCCCATAATGCACTGAAAGGGCCCACTATCTGGGAAAACCTACATAGGGCATGCTACATAGTGTCATTCACTGGAGGGGTTGTCAGTAGTCATTATTTCATCGAAGGGAATCCAAAACAGTCATAATAATATTCTATCATAGCTCACAAGCCCTATGAAAGTATTGCAATGTGTGTAATGCCACCGGCCAATGCAGCTGAAGGTTTCAAAGGGACTTCACTAAAAAGTAATAATGGAGTCCTTTGGGAACAAAACCAAAGCTTGTGTTACTACTCGAGTTGAAACTTAGAATGAATGCCAAGAACTTTGAGGTATTTAGCAAGATAGCAACTCACCATTAAATACCCTAGAAAATGCATTATATCTGAATATTCTACCAATTGCACATATTTTTACAAATCGAAAAGTTGCATGTTAAAGTCTTAGCGAACCAAGTTCAAAGTGAGACTGACCCTCTATTGCAAATATGTCACCTCGTATGAGTCACACTCTCACTCGGTCTTAAAATCATGCTCGAGAGTAGTAGCCAGAGTTAGAGACCTCCACTTTAACATGACCTCATGACTCATTTTATATTAGCATTATGTGGTCGCATAATCACAGTCGTTGGACCCACCAAAAGACCCAAATTGCGATTAGCCTTATTTCGTGACTCAAGGACCTATTCCCAACTACTACGTAGCGGATTCACTTTACAAAGGAAATGTTTTATGTGGTCTCACCCATGTTTTCCTTTGCGACCATGCCAATTTTGCACCACACACCTAAAAACCACAACTAAGAAATGCAATCGATAGAGTGTTCTGACTATATGACTTACCAAGTTGCATCAATTGTTTGCATCCCTTATCCAGGTCATAGAGTCACACTGCAAAACAATGGAATTGCACCCGATTGTTTCTATAGGAATGATGACAAATCCCTGTACCTTTACATGAAACATGGCTTGATGGAGTACTTATTATATGATGAAAATTTCAAAGGGATATTTGGGACTAAGAAGGGTCTGATGTGAACATTTTGTACCTTAGGAAAATCCTGCAAAAACCACATGCATGAACAATGTTGCAAGAAAGGACTATGCATGAGTCTAGATTAATGGCTTTCTCTCAGCCAATTAAATATTTTTTAATTTATTTATTTATGTATACACAATTGTGACCCATGTTATCTTTTTTTAGGTCGAAGATGTTGATTTTCAGAGAGAAAGCTAGGTTTTACTCTAGCAAGAAAGGTGGCTCCTTACAAAGATCCAAAACCTCACAATAAACTAAAAGGTGCATCATCGAAAGATGAATGAAAGTAAATGAAGCATATTGGTAAGAAACTAGGAATGTATTAGGAATTCACAAACACATCATAGCAGTAGCTAGGTAGCAAGCATTCAATAATTTCTGAGACCCCTCTACACTCTCCTCTTCTTATCTAGTTTAATGTAAATGCCAGTCACCATAATATCAACATCTATGATAAGGCTGATTCGAGCATATAAAAACCATTATGCCTCTGAAAGGAGTGGATAAGATCAAGGGTCATGAGGGTATCTGGATGGTCACAGAAGTTCAAGGGTCATGTTAGGTGAAAAAACACCCAATCTCTATAAATGTACCATCATGCCTCATTAAGGAAATTTTAGCACTTGAGGAGGGGCTAGGATTAAACAGTTGATTTTTGATTCTATGCTAGAGGCACTCAACTCTTCACAAATAGTAGAGTGAGTTGTAGGGAAGCTATGGTTTTTAATTTCACAATGATATAAGGATCCCATGTTCCAATTTTATGTTTTGAATAGTTGTAACATATGTAATTTAAGTTTCAACTTCATTAATAAAATGTTCTCTTTATTCGGCACTGATTCACATGCTTACTTATGGTGGTTGTATTGGTTGTCTAATATTTCACTATATTTGTAAGTGTGCATTCATATATGAAATTTGTTATGGACTGATTCATAGTGGTTGCATGTATTCTTTTCTTTTGAATATGTGTTTACATTTTCCTTGCCATGTCAACGATATATTGTGAACTAATTTAAATTTAAATTTTGGCATGTTCTTGTTCATGTATGTCTGATTGGGTTTTGGCTTGCCGATCCCTCTCATGACATACCCCTTTCTTATTG
Organism: Pinus albicaulis; assembly: GCA_034641835.2. Classification (NCBI taxonomy): domain Eukaryota; kingdom Viridiplantae; phylum Streptophyta; class Pinopsida; order Pinales; family Pinaceae; genus Pinus; species Pinus albicaulis. The sequence goes on along the minus strand of CM076583.1, from coordinate 354,478,169 downwards.
CTGCTGAGACCTAATTGTATATTTTTCTATATCTTTTCCATCTTGGGCTTATTTTTTTTCAATTTCTGGGAATTTCACCAATTTCTTACTCTAACACCTTCTCATTTTCCAGTCAAGAGTGGAAACATTCATGCTAGAAAATTAAGCCCACATACCGGGCCAGGATCTTATCCTAAATGGTGTGAGGTGTAATTGGGACTACACATTGGGGAGACCCCATTGATGTTTCTATAGGGGCTCTTAGTCTGTATTTCATTGAAAGGCGACCACAACAGTCACAATAATATTATATAGAAGTTGAGAATCCCTATGAAAGTAACGCAATGTGAGCAATGCCACCAATCAGTGCAACACCAAGGTTTCAAAGGGACTTCGAAGAAAACTAGAAATGTAATCCTTTGGGAGTTAAACTAAAGATTTTGTTTTTCCTTGAGTTAATTCTTAGGCTAAACGCTAAGAACATTGAGGTCTCTAACAAGATAATGGATCACCATTTAAGACCCTGGAAAATGCATTCTTCCTGAATATTCCACGAGTGGAAAATATTTTTAAAAATCACAAAGTTTCATATTAAATTCTCAAAAAAGTGATTTGGAAGTGCCCTTGGCCCTCTATTTTGACTATGCGACCTCATGTAAGTCGCACTCTCACCCAGTCACAAAATCCCACTCAAGAGTAGTAGCTAGTGTAAGTGACCTCCACTATAGCACAACTTCAAAACATGTTTGCCATCAAACCATTTGATTAGAATCACGTGGTCACATAATCATAGTTTTTGGCCCTAAGAAAAGACCAAAACTGTGACCGCCCTTGTTTTACGACTTGAATACCTATTCCCAACTACTAGGTCGTGGAGTCGTACTTTAAAATTCCAATGTTTTATGTGGTCTCACGCATGTGCAAATTTTCGATCATGCGAAGGTCGCATCTCACACCTACAAACTGCAACTAGTAAATTTGACCTATAGAGTGTTGCAACTATATGACTTACCAAGTCGCATCAATAATTTGCATCCCTTCTATAGATCATAGAGTCACATTGCAGAAGAATGGAATTGCACCCAATTGTTTCTCTAGGAATGATGAAAAAACCTTGTACCTTTGCATGAAACATGGATTGATGGAGTATATATTATATGATGAAAATTTTAATTGGATCTTTGGGATTAAACATGCAAGGTTGTGAACATTTTTTAGCAAAGGAAAAGCCTGCAGACACCACATGCATGAAAAAAACTGCAAGAAAGGACCATGAAGGGGTCCAGATTAATGGAATTCTCTCAACCAATTAGCTTTGTTTTAATGTATTTATTTGATTATAAAGACTTCTGACCCATGTTATTTGTTTGCAGGTAGAAGATGTTTATTTGCATGGTGAAAGATTTGGTTTCCTCTAGCGAGAAAGGTGGTTCCTTACAAAGCTCCAGGAACCCCACAATAAACTCAAAGGAACGTCACCGAAAGATGAATGAATGTAAAAAAGGCATAGTTTCAAGAAATTAGGAATGTCTCTGGACCTGATAGCCGCATCATGGTAGCAGTTGGGCAACAAGAATTTGAGTCTCTCAAAGACCCCTCTACACTCATATCTTCTTTCCAGTTTAATGTAAATGTTAGTCACCATAATATTTGTAGTTATCTTAAGGCTTCTTTGAGCATGTAACATTCATCAAGTCTGGTAAAGGAGTGGGTAAGCTCAAGGGTTATGACGGTAGTTGAAAGGTCACAAAAGGTCAAGGGTCATGGTAGGTGAATATCTACCTCATCTCTATAAACGTGCCCCCATGCCTCATTAAGAATGACTTTTGAGCACTTGAGTTGGGGCTAGGACTATATAGCTGATTTATGCTTGAGAGATTAAGGGACTAAGCTCTTGGTAACTAATATAGGGAGTTATATTAAGGCTAGGGAATTTCATCAGAAAATAGTATAAGTATCCCATGTTCCATTTTTGGGTATTGACCAGTTGAAATTTATGTACTTGAAGTTGCAACAATATTAATAAATGTTCTCTCTATTCAACACTGATTCCCATGCTTACTCATGGTGGTTGTTATTGGGTCTTAGAATTGTCCTTAAAAATACATCCACTTTCATCATCATGTCCATTATATCACCCCCATTTCACTTCCATTTCACTACCATGTCACTACATTCATCTCACTTTTATCATCATTTGGGTTACCCTTTGTGTTTTCCAAACATTAGTAATTTCTAGTGTTTTTAAGTGAATTTGTGATCAAAATTTAGGAAATAATATGCAAATGCTTATACCTTAAAAGTGGAAAGAGTTTTGTGACATATGTAGGTTCATTGGAAGCTTCTAAGGCCATCTTATGTGGCTCCCAAAGATCAAATTCGAAATTATCTTCATGATATGAAGGATATTTGAAGGAGAGATATGTGGCTTATGGTTAGCAAATTAATTGAGAATATTATGGATGAAAGGAGAGGATGAAGGATCCTGATTAATGTGGAGGTTTATTAGGAATTTTTATAAATAGCAGATTTCTCTCGTTTTTTTGTAATCTTATTAATCTTATTATTTTTTACTTTGTAATTTTGGAGACCTTGAAAGCATGCATGGAGATGTGAAGTAGGAGATATCATGGAGAATATTAGAATGTAAGATAAAATAGGTTTTATTTTGGAATTTTGTTTTAGCTTTTATTTCATTCAAGTATGTCATTTGATTTTAATTTTTATGTTGTTTTCATTTCATTGGAATTTTGATAGTTCAGATTTTCTATTCATGCAAGTGTGTTCGACTGGTCGATTGTAGATTTACTTTTCATGTAAGAGTGTTTTTGAATTCGTGAAGAATGCTAGATTAGGTTTGATTTATGCAACGATTTACATTTACATTTGACTCTTGAATCTTGTGCTCGCTAAGTCATCTCAAGAAAATGGCTCTGTAATTTTCCAATTGGATCATATTTGGGAATTCGGTTATATAGCAACCATAGGTTTTTGATTTGTGTTAGATTAGTTTTCAATTTTGCAAGCATATATTATACTTTCAATTACGCACAGTTGAATTTATATTTCATGCTTTAATGGATCCTATCATTGTCGTGACATTAGCTCCCAATTGAGATCCATAACTTGCATTTGATTACACAACAACTGTGAATTTTAGACTAGTTTTGAATTTTCCAAGCATAGATTAGAATTCAATTATGCAAGTAGATTAAATTTTAAATTCCTGATTGTAGAATAGATGTTCAAGTTAATATAGGAATGGTGTGATTAGGTTAGTTTTTAGTTTTCATAAACTGATCCCTAACATATATTGTGCACGTATGTCTCACAAGTCCTTTGGATCCTGGATTGATAATTTATGTTAGTAATCTAATACAAATTATTTTACTCGACATCTATATTGGTTATCTGATATTTCATTATAGTTGTATGTGTGCTTTCATATACGTAATATGTTATGGACTAATTCATAGTGATTTCATGTACGTTTTCCTTCGAATCTGTGTTTACTTTTTCCTTTCCATTTCAGTGATCTATTATGAACTTCTTTGAAATTAACTTTTGGCATGTTATTTTTCATGTGTGCATAATTAGGTTTTGTCTCACTGGTCCCTCTAATGGAATAGCCCCTTCTTATCCTTGTTGAGACTTGTTTGTATCTATGTCTGTAGTTTTTCTATCTTGGGATTATTTTGTTTCACTATCTGGGAATTTCGAACTTGTCTACGCTCTAACACCTTCTCATTTTACAGTCAAGAGAGGAAAAATCATGGTGCTATTCAGGCCTACATACCATATGGGGCTCCTATACCAAACTATGTGAGGTCCAATCGGGACTTCACAACAGGGAGACTGATGCAGGAGCATCGCATGAAATGAATTTCACTGACCTGTGTGGTAAAATTATATTTTAATAGAGAAGGTTGGAACTCTCGAATTTACTTTTATTTATTTAATTATTGTAATAATTTGATTTTATTTCATTTATTTTAATTTTTAGAGAAATTCTAAATTAGAAGGAAAAAGATAAGATTGTTAAAATGAAATACATCGAACCTCAGAATAACGATCTATTTTTTAGTTTGTTAAAAATAGTGAGTGAATTTAGTATAAAGAAAGGATAGAGAAGAGGAAGGATAAAGAGAGAGACATATATGACAGAGAGTGAGCAAAGAATTGATGTAATCAAGCCGAAAAGGGAAAATAACCTGTGTTTTCTGATTAATTTATTGAAGCATAGACATGAAGGTAATTGTTCCTGTGCATGTGCATTCATCCAAAACTTGCTAAAGATCACTTATGGAAGGAGTTAAAATCTAGGTATTAATTCTTTTATGTTTTTATGATCTATTGTGTTCACTTCAGAAATCCAAATTAAACTTGTTTTAGTACCTTTCCGTGTAATAAATCAAGTTTCAAATCTTAACAATAAGAAAACATTATGAGTTTTTTATCGCAAACTTGGGTGTTGCTGCATTTTGGCTAAAACCAAAGTTTCTTTGATCGCATCACAAATGTTAAAATTTGTGAAGTGTCGCACAACATCGATATAATATTTTGTTGCATCACAATCGGCAAGTTATATGTTTATTGTTAAAAGTTTTATGTTATGTGTTGCGAGTTGCGATAATTTATTTGTTGTGAATTGCGAAAGCACAAATTCGTTGATTTACCATATATGTAAAACTGTCGATCTACGAATTCTTAAATTTGCGAAGTGCGGTTTAGGTTGGGGATTGTGATAAAGTAGAAAGTTTGTTTTGGGTTAAATTGGGGTTTACATGGGAACAATACATCATTTTTGGTATCAGAGAAAAAATTGAGTTTTGTTCTAAAGGATTGTAGTAAATATGCCACCTAGGAGAGGAGTTGACAAAGGTCGGGGAAGACATGTAGTCAATTCAGTTTTTCTAGAATAGAATCGAAACATTCGTACAAGGATGGAGATAATTGAGACTGTTAAGAGGAGAGAACCTAATGAAGAAGATGTCAGTGCTGCAGAGGAATCTACTAAAGAATAAGAAGAAGAAGAAAGCGAGGAAGCTAAATTTTTCAAGATATTATCAAAGGTTAGTGAAAAAACAGGAGTGGTGATTCCTTCATATGAGGGTAACCTTAATGTGGACGAGCTTATGGATTGGATCAGCTCAATGGATAAGAATTTTGACTTCGAAGAGGTCGAAGATAAGAAGATAAAGTTTGAAACTACCAGGTTTAAGGGCCATCCATATATCTGGTGGGATGAACTACAAACATCTAGGGAAAGAAACAAAGATCCTAAGATAAAGCAATGGGATAAAATGGTAAGTAAATTAAAGAATAATTTTATGCCAAAAGACTATCAGTTGAATATTTTCAAATAGTTGCATAATTTGAGGCAGAAAGGAATGAATCTTAAGGAGTATACAGAGGATTTTTACAAGTTGAGCATTATATCAGGACATGTTGAAGATGACATGGAGAAATTAGCCAGATACATCAATGGTTTAAGGTATCACATATAGGATGAAATAAATTTTTTGAGTCTGAATACAATTGAGGATGCCTACCAAGCATATTTGAAGGCAGAGGATAAAATGTAGAGGAAACAAAGCCAGAAAAATAGAGGTAGAAGTCTAATAAGAGGAAGAGGAACTTTCAGATCAAGATTTTAGCACTCTCAGAATGAAGCGATATGTTCGAGTAGTAGACTGTCACAGAGAGGAGACTTTGGTAGAGGGATATTTGCACCAAGAGGCAGAGTTCGGGGAAGAGAAATTTATTGCTACACATGTGGATAATGGGGACATAGATCATGGGACTATCCTCATAACAAACTAGAAAATCAATGAAATGTGAATGTAGCTTAGGCAAAGGAAGAAAATCCTCAATTCATGAGAAAAGAAGAGCCACCTGAGGCAAGAGAGTCTTTATTTCTAAAAAGAGTATTTCTTAAGGTAGAGAAGGAAGCAAATGAGCCAATGCAAAGGAAGAGCTTATTAAGGACTATGTGCAAATCAAAAGAAAAATGTTGCAAACCCATGATTAACAATGGAAGCACTGACAATATTGTTTCCACAGAGATGATTGAGAAATTTGGGTTGATTAAGATGGTACACCCTACTCCCTACATAGTGTCATGGCTACATAAGGGACATCATATTTTAGTGACAGAACTTTGTAAAGTAGAGATACATATTGGTACATATAAGGATTTCATATTGTGTGATGTGATGTGAATGGAAGTGTGCCATGTATTGCTAGGAATTCCTTGGAAATTCGACAGAAAATCCATTTGTGATGGAAAAAGGAACACCAATACCATAGAGAAGGATGGAAAGAAGCACACATTTTCACCTTTGAAGGATGAAGCAGACAAAGGAGCAACTGAGAATAATGTTATGCTGATTAGTGGAAAGGAATTGCTACAAGAAGTCAAGAAGGAGAAAGAAATTCATTTGTTGTTGTGGGGAAACCCAAGGTAATTCTGACTTCTAATAATTCAGATAATCTTCCTACGAAAATTATAAATATGCTAGATGATTATGCTGATATAATTGTTGATGAATTACCAAGAAATTATCACCAATCAGAAGTATCATTCATCACATATATTTAATACTTGGTGCAATTTTACCAAACAAAATGACCCCTTGGGAGAATGAAGAAGTTGGAAGATAGGTACAGGAGTTGTTAGAAAAAGAACTGATAAAAGAAAGCCTTAGCCCATGTGCAGTACCAGTCATGCTTATTCCAAAAAAAGAAGGTGAGTGGCATATGTGTACTGATTCCAAAGCCATAAACACGATCACTATCAGGTATATATTTCCATTTCCACACATAGATGATTTGATGGATTGTTTAAGTGGGTCAAAGTATTTTACTAAACTAGTTTTGAACAGTGGATACCATCAAATAAGGATTAGAGAGGAAGAAGAATGGAAGATTGCATTTAATACCAACAATGTGCTGTATGAGTGGTTAGTGATGCCTTTTGGGCTCACTAATGAAGCAATTACATTTATGAGACTAATGAATGAGGTATTGAAAGAATATGCAGGAAACATTTTGATAGTATATCTTGATGAAATTCTGATTTTCAAGCAAAGTAAGGAAGAGAATTTAGAGCATATCAAGTTGGTGTTAAATACTTTACAAAAGGAGAAGATGCTTATAAATTTGAAGAAGTGTAGTTTTATGAAGAAGGACCTTTTACTTGGGATTTATAGTCTCATAATAAGGCTTGAATATGGACTTATAAAAGATCCAGGTAATATTGGATTGGCCAACTCCAAGAAGTGTATTTGAGGTAAGGAGTTTTCATGGTCTAGCAAGTTTTTACAGAAAGTTTATAAGAGGTTTTAGTCAGATCTGTGCACTAATAATTGAAAAAATAAAGGAGATTAACCAACCATTTAAGTGGATATAAGCATCAGACTAGAACTTCAATTTGTTAAAAAAGAAGATTACTGAAAGACATGTTTTGGCCCTGCCAAATGTTGATAAAATATTCCAAGTTGAGACTGATGCTAGTGGGATAGAAATTGGAGCTGTTTTGAGCCAAGAGAAGAGACTGATAGCTTATTTCAGTGATAATTTAAATGAAGCCAAGAGGAAGTATGAATCCTATGATAAGGATTTTTATGCTATTGTGCAGGCTTTGAAGAAATGGAGACATTATTTGTTGCCCAAATAATTTGTGTTGTATTCTGATAACCGTGCACTACAGTTCATAAATAATAATCTGAAGTTGAACCAAAAGCATGCTAAGTGGGTGGAGTGTTTGCAGAGTTTTACCTTTGTAATAAAACAAACAAGTGGTAAGTCAAACAAATTTGTTGATGCTTTGAGAAGAGTAAATCTGGTTATGCAAGAATTAAATATTGGCATTTTGGGGTTTGAAGAGATGATTGATATGTATAAGGAAGATACAAATTTCAAATAAATATATACAGTTGTTAAAAATCCTATGATTCATAATAGAAGCCATTCGTTGGACTACCTGATTCAAGGAGGATTTTTGTTGAGGAACAATAAATTGTGTATTCCTAAGTGCTACCGGAGGGAAAATATGATTAAAGAAAAACATAGTGGAGGATTGTCCAGAGAATTTGGATAGGATAAAACATTTTCTCAAGTAAGTGATTTTTATTTTTTTCCAAAGATGCAAGCTGATATGAAAAATGTTTGTTGAGAAGTGTAGGATTTGTCAACATGCCAAAGGAAGAAGCCAAAACACTGGGTTATATCAACCATTTCCAATACCAAAGAGACATTGGGATGTCATCAACATGGATTTTGTTTTGGGTTTTCCAAAGAGTCAAAGGGGACATGATTCTATCTATGTTGTCGTAAATAGGTTTTCTCAAATGGTTCATTTTATTGCTTGTAAGAAAACTAGTGGTGCAACTCACATTGCTAATTTGTTTTTCTCTAAAGTTATAATATTACATGGACTGCCTATGAGTATTGTTTCAAACAATGATACAAATTTTGTAGGACACTTCCAGAGGACTCTATGGAGGAAGCTAGGTACAAACCTTATTTTTCCTTTAGTCTATCATCCTCAGACAGATGGGAAAAATGAAGTGGTGAATAGGAGCTTGGGAAACATATTAAGGAGATTGGCTTAAAAAAATCCAAAGGAATGGGACTTAGCACTTGCTCAAGTTGAATTTTCCTTTAATGATATTCCTAACCAGAGTATTGTGATGAGTCTGTTTTATATTGTTTTTGGAATGTATCTAAGATGTGTGTATGAACTTAGAGATTAGGGAAAACAAGAGACAAGGAGTGCAAAGGCTAAAGAATTTGCAGAACATATACATAAGTTGCAGGAAGATGTCAAAGAAATATTACAGGAAAGTAGTAGAAAATACAAAAAAAGAGTTGATATGAGGAGGAAAGAAAAAGAGTTCCAAGTGGGTGATCTCGTCATGGTGAACCTAAGAAAAGAAAAGGTTTCCTGTTGGGACTTATAACAAATTCAAGATGAAAAAGACAGGGCCATGCAGAATTGTACGAAAAATTTCAACCATTGCCTATGAAATTGAGTTTCCAGAAAGAGTTGGTATATCTCCAATCTTCAATGTTGCAGATTTGTACCCATACAAGGAACTAGAGGCAGAGCTACAAGATGAACCTACAAAAGACGAAGTTCAGAATTTAAAATGGGAAGAAAAAATACTGAAGATGGTTAAGAAAGAGGTGGAAGTTGTTCTGGAGAGGAGAGTAGTTAAAAGAACCAGAGGGTAGTTTTATTTCCAGTATCTAGTCAAACGGAAGAGACAGCCAGTGAAGGATGTCATTTGGTTAACAACGGTAGAATTACATAAGTATGGAGTAAATATCGAAATTTTGATGGATGATTATTTTCTTCCCTAGGATTCTGATGCAGGAGCCTCGCATGAAATGAATTTTGCTGACCTGTGTGGTCAGATTATCTTTTAGTAGAGAGGGTTGGATCTGTTGAATTTAATTTAATTAATTAATTTATTGTAATAGTTTGATTTTATTTAATTTATTGTAATAGTTAGAGAAATTCTAAATTAGAAGGAAAAAGATAATACTGTTAGAATGAAATACATCAAACCTCTAAACAAGGATTTATTTACTAGTTTGTTAAAAATAGTCAGTGCATTTAGTATAAAGAAATGATAGAGGAGAGGAAGGATAGAGCGAGAGACATAGATGACAAAAAGAGAGCGAAGAATTTATGTAATCAAGCCGAAAAAGGAAAATAACCTGTGTTTTCTGAGTAATTGATTGAAGCATAGATGTGTAAGTAATTGTTCCTGTGTGTATGCGTTCATCCAAAACCTGTTAAAGATCACTTACGGCAGGAGTTAAAATCTGGGTATTAATTCTTTTATTTTTTTTATGACTTATTTTCTTCACTTTAGAAATCCAAATTAAACATGTTTCAGTTCCTTGCCATGTAATAAATCAAGTTTCAAGACTTAACAATCACGCAAAATTCTAAGTTTTTTATCGTAAACTTGGGTGTTGTTTCATTTCGGCTGAAACCCAAGTTTCTTTGATTACATCGCAAATCCCAAAACTTACGTCATATATCGCATCGCAAATATTAAAAGTTGCAAATATCACACAACATCGATATAATATTTTACTACATCACAATCGGTGATTTATATGTTTATTATTAAAAATTATATGTTATTTGTTGCGATTTGCGAAATTGCAAATTCGCTGATTTTCCATATATGTAAAACAACAGATCTGCAAATTCTTTAATCTGCGAAGTGTGGTTTAAGTTGGGGATTGTGATAAAGTGGAAAGTTTATTTTGGGTTAAATTGGGGTTTACATGGGAACAATGCACCTGTACATCAAAGAACCCCTTGTTGTTGGCGATAAATTTGTGCCTGTAAACATGTAGTTTATATTTGAAATTGTTTTCATTCTTCTGCAATCAATAATAAGTCTCCTTATGAAATGTGGTATAATTGGCTTCATGTTATTCAACATTTTAGAGTTTTTGGATCTCTATTCTATGAATTGATTCGTAAACATTAGCACAACAAAATTGGTTTCTAAAGTCACAAATATCTCTTATTAGGATATCATAATACTTCCAAATCTTATAGGTTATATGATGAGGAGAACACAAAAGGTATTATTTCAAGAGATATAATTTTTATTGGATATACGAAAAATGCTTCCACTATTGATAAACAACTGACTAATTTGGATAAATTCACTTCTAAGAAGTTTTATTATGAATCAAATAATGATCTTCAACATTCTAAAGAGGGGATTCCCATTCTAGATGATTTTGTGGATTTTCCTTCAATAAAATTGCCATACTTAACACTCAATGATGATAATGTTTCCATTGAAGAAAAACTAGATGATAATATTATTTCCTCACAATAAAAAATTTCACTTCAACATATTTATCTTTAATATGGGAAACAACCATAGCAATAAATATGAAGGTTACACATATCAAGAAATTTCTGAAAAAATATAATGAATTTGATACATGATTTTATTCTAAACGAAGTAAAGGAAATGAAGGAGATGTTACTTCTATTTCATGTAATGATTCTCTTAGTTCTTATGTGAATTTATTTTTTTCTACTGTTAATTAACCTACTTCATTTGAATAAGATTGTAATTGTAATGAATGGAAATATGTAATGCAAAGGGAGTATGATACTCTCATTAAAAATGGCACTTGGTGGTTAGTGTATCCTTCTACTGGAATCAAATAAGTTAGTTGTAGGTGTGTTTATAATAAGTATAAGGTAGATAGTTCACTTGAAAAACACAAAGAAAGACCTGTAGCAAAGGGGTATGCACAAAAATAATGTGTTGATTATATGGAAACATTTTCTCCTACAACTAAATCGGGCACTATTAAAGTTTATTTTCTTTGGCAACTCAAAAAGGATGGAAAATACACCATATGGATGTAAAAATTTCCTTATTAAATGGATATCTAAAATAAGATGCCTACATGTTTGAATAAAATGGTTTTTCTATTAAAGGAAACGATCATAAGGTATGAAAATTGGTGAAATCCTTCTATGGTTTGAAATAAGCACCCCGAGCATGGTATAAAAAACTAACTAAGAATCTTCTTAAGTTGAATTATAAACATTTTGATCTAGATGATGCAACTTTATTTTTCAAGAAAATTCAAAGATCAGTTGTATATTTAGTTTTCAAGGTTGAGGATTTAATGATCACAAGGAACAATGATGATATATGATAAGAAAGAGCTGCAAAAGGTTTTTTATATAACAGATTTGGTTTTACTTCATTATTATCTAAGAATTGAACTTGATAAAAAACCTCAGCATATTTTTATTTCTTAGAAAAATTATGTTGGAAAGTTATTGAGTAAATTTGAAACGCAAGATTATAATTTTGTTTCTACTCTAATGGAGAATAATGTAAATATTAATTCAAAAAAGTAAATCTTTGAAGATCTGTAAAAGTAGATACAAACGGTTGGGAGTTTGATTAATTATCATGATACTACCCATTCTGACATAACTTTTGTTGTAGGAATACATTCTAGGTTTACACATCATCCATATGAAGATCATTGGGTCACAACAAAACAAGTGCTCAAATATTTGAAAGGCACTCAATTATATGGAATAAAATATTCCAAAGTTTCAGACTTTAATATCATTAGTTATTCAAATGTTGATTTTGATGGTGATAAATAGCATGGGGTGTTTACTTCTAGGTATTTGATGACTCTTGGATCATCAATTTTCACTTGAAGATAAAAAAAATAAATCTATACCTATTGAGTCTAACACTAAAGTTGAATATGTTGTTGCAACTCAAGTTACAAAAGAAATCATTTGGCTTTGGAAAAAACTTGAATATTTGTAGGAGAAACAAAATGTTTCAATGCCTCTCTTTTTTGTAAAAACTTATGCAATTCAATTGGCCAAGAATCCTAGCTTCCATGATCAAACCAAATATATCAACACAAAATATCACTTGATTCGACATCATGTAGAGGCCAAAACCATTCGTATGACACATTGTTGCCTATATTTTTACCAAAGCATTGGGACATGAGAAGTTTCAAAATTTTAGAATTTTACTTGGCATGTGAGATGCCCCTTTGTATTAAGGGTGAATGTTAACTAATAATTCGGGATCAAATTATATATCAGTTAGCATTATTTAATTATTTTTTCCCGAATTTCTTGTTAATAAGTTATGGATAAGTTATTCAGACATAATCATTGGCCTTCAATTTTTAGATTTATAACACTACAAGAAAAGACCCTCTAGAGGAGGTTATAAAAGAGGTTTTTAGTGTTATAAAATTGGCCAAAATTGTCAAAAATACATTTTCTACAACATCCATTTATGGTTACAGAGGTTTTGGTGGAGCTTTTAATGGAAATTCAATGCAACTAAAAAAAATGGGTGGCCGGAGGTTATTACGAATGTTTTTCTCATTGGTATGCTACTTTGGATTTAACACACCTATGCATACATGTAGAAGGCACCGCGGGGTGGTCGAAGGAGAATGCTCTAGACCATTAACGTATAAAACCACACCATGCTTAGTGTTGGTGATACAATGCATGGGGTCTTTCTAATTGGTATTGGGATTTGTCCGGTGCCCATAGGTTGTATCAATGCATCAGTGCAAAGATTTATAGAAATGCACCAGTGTGCAGTATCACACAAATGCACTAAGATTTATAATTGGTATTGGTATTCGTGTGGTGCCCATAGGTTTTACAAATGCACCGATGCATATAGACGCATAAATGCCCTAGTGCGTAGTATCACACAAATGCACTGAGATTTATAATTGATATCAGTATTTATATGCTTTCCATAGGTCGTATAAATTCACCGGTGCGTATAGATACATAAACACCCTGGTGCGTAGTATCACACAAACATACCGAGATTTATAATTGGTATTGGTATTCGTGCAGTGCCCATAGGTCGTACAACAACACCAGTGCATATAGACATATAAATGCACCAGTGCGCCATACCGCACGAGCACCTCTATATGTTTAATTGGTTTTGGTATTTGTGTGGTGCCCATAGGACATACAAATGCATTGGTGCTCTTAAGAATACAAACGCACCAGTGTACAGTAACTGACACACACCAATTTTCATTTTGTATTTTTTAGAAACATCGACCTGTGACTGTGAAATTATTGTGATTGTTTTAAATTCATTATTCATCAAAAGTTGACACATATTATAACAATATTCATATTAATTAAATTTTTATTAATGCATTTGAATGTGATGTTTGGATTAATTTGTTATATCATATCAAAATTATTGTGGTTTTTTAAAATTAATTATTCATCAAAAGTTGACACATATATATCTTATAACAATATTCATATGAATTAAATTTTTATTAGTGCATTTGAGAACGACAATGGAGAATGCAATAGCGACAATAGAGAACGCAATAGAATAAATTAAAACATTCTTTATATATATATATATATATATATATATATATATGAATAAGACATTCTTTGTCATACAAAATGGGACAGTTATTGGTATCCCTTTATCTTTCAATTGGGACACTATGTCCATTACATTAAAGAAAATGTTTGATTTCACAGACATATTTCAAAAAATACAATGCCTTGCTTTGATATCCAAACATAGTGATCATCATTCTTCACTTGAACTGTTGTCACTGCTAGAGCTACTTCCATGACTTGGGTTATTTTCAGGAATGTTTTGTTCACGGTGTTGATTTTTTTCTTCTTCTTCACCTTCCATCTACAAACATAAAAATAAATTGTAATGAGTGTATATACATTGGTGAGAATAATGAAAATTGCAATATTAAATAATATACATCAATGTAAATCGAAAAGAAATGACGTACCATTGCAACAATTGACTCATAAACTATACACATTCTTTCAAAACCATGTAACATGCCATCTTTCAAGATTTCATTTGTTGGCACAGTTCCATACTTTGTTTCCTGCAAATTTTATACCCCATAAAAAATCATATATTTAATATAAAATATATATATATTTTTTCTATTAATTCTAGACAGAGATAAGTAAAACAAGATTGATAGATGCTTACAATTTCCACGATTAAGTTCTGATATGCCAACATATACTCACAACCCACATTGAACCCAATTTCAATCAATTCCTCTAATGGTTCTTATTTGTATGTTAGCACCTGTTCGAAGACATTCAATGATGATTTTTGTAAAACAACTTAAAAAATACAAAAAATGAAATCTAGTTAAGTTGTTATAGGCAAGTAACAATTACTCAAAAACTTAGATATCAACCCTTTTCTTCCTTGTCATCCTGTTTTCTGTGCTGAATGGGTTCCATTTTCTTTTCTTCTCTGCAAGAAAATACTTGAAAATTAGTATTTAATGATAAATTGTTTATTTATTGTACCTAATGATCGAAAAATTCAATGATTAGATATTACCTTTGAAGCACGTTGTTGTTGAGATGGATCCTCCTACGATGCAATTTTATCCATTTCTTTGACCATCTCCTTATACACCTTTTTGGAAATTCCTACTGGCATATTTCTGATATCAGCTCGTTCATCTTTTGAGATTTTCATAATCTTCCGGAAAATGTAACATGACAATAAACTATTTAATTTTTGTATTGATATATGAAAAGTAAATATAACAAAAGTGATATTTATAAATAATTCTAGACAAACATTTAAAGGAATATTACCTTTTCATTCCTTCTCTTTTTTTTTTGTACGTTTTTTCTATTAAAAGTTTGACATGTCTCTGTTATCACCTAATTTGACCTCAGAATGAAGAAAGGAAAACTAGGGTAACTACAAACCATGCTTAACCTTGTAGCTAGCCCTAAAAGGCAGGGAGAGGGCTCTCTCCATAAGATATCTCAAATGAAGTATGACTGCAAAATGATTTTGGGCAAGGTATAGTAGCTCGAAATATTTTTATAAATTTTCTGGGTTTTTGTTGGATGAGATGGAGCTAGGCAGTTTAAATCTGGGGAATTAGATCAGAAATATAGGGTATTCTATGGGGCAAGGTAGGCATGGATTTTAACAACTTTTTTTTAATGATGATGAAATTTTTAGACTGGTGAGGAGCTGAGGAGGGCATATGAGATGGATCCTTCTCAAACAGCAGAAAACATAAAATATTGAATGATTTTCACAAGGCAGAGCACTGTAAAAAGTGGATTCTACCTATATAACTTGAAAAAATTCAACAGAAATATGGAATGAATGAAATGGCATACATAACATTTAACATATGATTACAAAAGAAGAGACTATATTAAAATTCCATACCACAGGGATCCCATAAAAATTTGCTGCAAGTCTTTATTAATTCCTTGCCAAACAAGTTACAAAGATATACAATGAAGCTCAGTGTGTCCCAATGATTCCGATCTTTTTCCACCCTTACAAATGACTCAGAAATTACATTAAATAGAGAAGTTTCAGGGGGGCGAATCTGTAGAAGGACGAGCCGTTTCACCTACCCCGAAACTGAAATCTGAAGATAGAAAAACAACCCAACAAGATGCCTTTGAAAGAGAGGAAACAATATATTTGACCATCTAGAAGATTGATCTGTTATATTTATTCGAACAAATAGGAAGAAAAACAAATCTGAAACAGACCTCCTCATTTATCGTTGTTGTCGATGCTGGAATGATCTTTGTGTTTCATAATTAGCTCACGGCCTTAACAAATATCTTTTTCCTTTAACTTGAAGAAAAACCCCTTTAAACCAATAAAAATCGGATTGCCTCTTTTAACGGAGAAAAACCCCCTTTTTTATTGAAAAGAGCGAAGGATTGACAGTGGGCCCAAAAATCGCAATTGCAAATTGGGAAGGAGCGGGTTTAAAACTTATGGGTGGAGGAAATGCGATATGTGATGGCGATTGAGCAATGAGAGTGAAGGTGAATTATCACATCGGCAGAAGTGAGGGGTGTGTGTTAGAAGTTGCGGGACTTCCGATCACGCAATGCGATGAATAGACTTATCGCATCGACGGAAGGGAATGGAAAGGTTAAGGCGCATCGAGAATGACCAATATGCGATATGTGATTTCTCGCATCGACGGGGAATGATGAAGCAGGTTTTAGAGTGAAGTGCTATGGAGATTGCGATGTGCAATGGGCGATATGTGATTCAAAACATTGGTGGAAGGGATGGCGCGGAGTTAAGTGCTGGGGAACATGGGATGTTGCGATGAGATGGTGCGATGGCATCGCATCGGCGATGAGCCATCACATCGACAGTTTGTAGGATGCGGCAATTAAAAAAAAAAACTTTGCGGTAAAGGGAAAAACTCATAAAAAGGCAAAAAATTATAAATTTTGAAGGGGCAAATGAAAAAAGGGGGTAGAGTTGTGCTTTTGAGGCCTTAATTCATTTGGGCATATATTCCAATCCAGAAGTTGCTTGGGATTATGATATTCCGTTGTAAAATCCTTATTCCTCGAGATTCCCCCGGTGAACATATTTACAACATGTTTCATAATCGAAAACTCGTGGAGAACTACCTTGAAACCCGTAGAGGAAGAGCCTTTGGATTTTTTGAGATAAGCAGCTCAAGTTCAAATTTATTGTTAAATTGGAAACATAAAATTACATAAGAAATGATAATAAAAACTAAGTACCCTGTTTTCTCCTCAAAAGATGTTTTGAGGTGAAAATTACATCAAGCTTAGAAAAACAACTCTTTGACCTTTCCAAACAATATGATTTGAGTTTATTTGGCATACTCGTGTCCTTGTTGATACTTATTGACACTTTCATCATAAATTTGACCATGGTGGAATCCTAAAACCTAATGAGACCAACCCTATGACCTAATAGAGTGAAAGTGAATCATGACTGAAGACCATAGAGAGAAGAATCAGCAAGTATTTTCATGAGGGAAAACTAACGAAGTGACCCCAACCACCAGTGAATCCATGACCTAATGGAGTGAATAAAATTTATAGTATGGGACTCCTACTATGCAAATGAAAAAGAGTATATTTGATCACTGATGGCAGTATTACAAGACTGACACTAACATTGGCTCCAATGGGGATGGTAGCTCCTTGGAGGTGCCAAGAACACCGTAGACCTAGTAGCCTTATCCATTGGGCAATACGGTCAAAATACTTCAAAGACTAAAAACTGAAATAATGCAGACTGACTCTGACTCAAATGATGACTGAAAACTAAATTAAAACCAACAAACCTTACACATATCATTCAAGTTTTATAGCCTTCACTTCGGGCCCCAAACTTCAATGACTATGCACTTGAAATCTCACCAACAATGAATACGGTATGTATAATGACTGTGACATAATTTCAGAGAATTATTTCAAAATTAGTAGTGCTTCAAAAGCCTACCATTCACTGGCCCTCCTGGGAAATCTCGATCATCCAACTCTATGAGCAGAAAAGCATTCTATCCTCTGTACGCTGAAATATTATACGGTCCTTTCCATAGGTTATCAAACTTACCATGCTTCCCTTTGTCCTCATTTCACGCATCCCATCCCAACACCACATCTTCTAACTGAAATTTCTCTGCTTTGGTTTTCCAATCATAGATTTTCTTTATTTTTTCCTGCAACTGAATAGTGTTCTGCCAAAATTCCTCCCTTTTTTTCTGAAGGTGGATCATTCGATTGGTCCTTTGCTGATTATCGTCCTCTTCGCTGCCAGCTTCTTGTAATAATCTCATTATAGGAACTGTAAGCGATGTAGAAAAACAAAATCAACGCCATAAACTAATTCAAATGGTGACATACCTATGGACTTCTTACTACTAACTCTGTCGGCCCATAATGCGTTGACCAGTTTTCGATGCCAATTCCTCTTGTTCGCTTCCAACATTTTCTTTATTATATTCACGAGAGTCTTATTCGATGATTCTGCTAAGTTGTTGCCCTGTGGGTAGTATGTTGTCGAATGGCCCAGTATAATATTATACTTACTGCAGAACTCGACCATATTCTTGGACTTAAAAGTGGTTGTGTTATCTGTTATGACCTTTTGATGGCAACCAAAACGAGACAAGATATTTGGTTCTAAAAATTGGATAATTACCATATCCGTGACCTGCCTTGCTGGAATGGCCTCAATCCATTTGGTGAAATAATCGGTCGCTTTCAAGATCCATCGATATTGTGCTGATGATCTGGGATGGATTTCCCCTATGAAATCAAGTCCCCACTGCTGAAAAGGTGCGTTTACTTTAACTAGTTTCAAAGGAAGAGGAAGAAGTTTCCTTTTTCCTTGAAAAACTTGACACTCATGGTAGCTCATCACTGTTTTATACAAATCTGAAAATAAAGTGGGCCAATAATATCCTGCTCTCAACACTTTGTTAGCTATTGTTTTCCAAAACAAATTACCACCACAATCACCTTTATGAAAGTCACGCATCACCTGTTGAGCCTCATATTCAACCAAACAATTAAGTAGAATACCTCCCGGATCTTTCCAACAAAGAGCACTGCTTAAAATACAGAATTTAGCAGACTTGAGTTTCAGTGATCTACCTTTGCTTCTAGACATCCCTGGAGGTGGCGAAAGATGTTGAAGAACATAAACTATGTCTGAATACCATGGTGATTGGAGAAAAATTTCTGAAACTAGAACAAGGGAACCATCATCCTCATCCTCTGACATTGCTGCTATGAGATTTATGTCCAGGGCACGCAGGTTTGATTGTGCCATTATTTTTTCCAAGCCTTGTCCCTTGATTAACTTTGTGGGTTTAATCTCCAAATCATATTCCAACATTGTTGCTATCCACTTACCTCTTCTTCCCTCCGGATCAGTTTGCACTAGAACATCTTTTACTGCTGCATTAGGAACATATGCTATGGTATGTGAATGCAGAATGTACACTCTAAAATCCTTTAATTCTTTTATAAGAGCCAATATATTATACCACAAGGCAACATCTCGAATGGTCCTACTAAAAAATTCAATGGGTTGTTCAGTCTGATCTCTCTTTTGCATTAATACCGCAGCCATGGTATGCTCTGATGCAAATGAAAATATAATGAAATCTTGAGTGTAATCGGGACTAATCAAGACTGGGGCATTGGACAAAGCGAACTTTACCAGATTAAATGACTTGATAACATCCTCGCTCCATTTTACAGTGATGTCTTTTTTCAACATATTAGTCATTTCTCGTAAATGTTCAGCCAAATTGGGTATAAATCTGTGCAAGAAGTTCATCTTACCATTGAATGCATGAATCTCCTTTTTGTTACGTGGGAAGTCTATGTGCTGAATTGCCTCCACTCTTGAAGGATAAATGCGGATACCATATTTAGAAATGATATGACCCAGCAGCTTGCCCTCATCCATAGCAAACAAAATTTTCTTCGGATTGAGATAAATCCAAAACTTCTGGCATCTCTGAGATACAATCCTCAAGTGGTGGAGGTGTTCATCATCAAAACTAGAAAACATTGTCAGATCATCTAAATAAACAACCAGAAAAACATCCTTCTCATTGGAAAAATCGATGTCCATTGCTCGTTGGAAAGTGGCTCAAGCATTCTTCAATCCAAATGGAATTTTGGCATACTGAAAGGTTCCCCAAGGTGTTGTGAAATCAGTTTTTCCTTGGTATTTTTCATGCACCAAGATCTGATTATAGCCTGAGTAGCCATTGAGTAGGGACATCCATGATGCTCCAACTACTTGCACCAATCCCATCTTCTAGCGTATAGTTATATTTTTGTGTACAAGGACTAAATTTGAAATCCAATCAGAAAATCTAATTCGAAAAATGATACCATCTCTATGCAATCTGTTTACCTCTTTTTCAATGGTTGGGAGCAGCTTCGGATTTATTCTTCTCAACTTCTGTCTAAATGGCTTCTGATCTGGCTTGATGGGAATAGCATGCTGAATTATATTTTTGTCTTACATCTTCAAATCTGAATAATCCCACGCAAACACATCAGAAAATTCAGAAAATAATTTAACATATTGGGCCTTTACCTCAGGAGACAATGCTTTTGATAACTTCACAAACTTATGCTTGTCAACTACTCCAAGATTGACATCCTCAACTCCTTTTTCAGTAGGCACCAAGCTTGGCTTCCTTGAAACATCATCTTGATCAAAAATACCCTATAAAGGTATGAGACCCCTAGGAAGAACATTGTCTTTCAGTTGTAACACGTCCATCTGATTTTCTTCAATCTGTTGTTCATTGGTATCATAATCACCCTCTATGGAAGTATCCTTGAATTTCCCTTCATTCTGCAAAAAATAATTGACTTCATTGTCATCCCAAAACACTTGCCAATACCTTAAATTATCTAGAACATCAAGTCGATGTTTGACATAAATTTCAAATTTGTTGCTGGAGTTCATTGGAATATTCAAATTGCTTTCAGTAGTGGCAAGAGAATCTGCAATAAGATTCTGCATTTGGGGTAATGTTGTCAAAGTGTATTCAGAAAAAATCCTCAGGATGTCTAGGACTGCATTTCTGCAGGCTCTCAATCACGGATGCTTTGCTTGATACTCTCCCTTTACCTGTTTGATTATCAACTTTGAATCTCCATAGACAGAAATCCTTTTTGCATTTAACTTCTTCAAAATTTTCAGAGCTACAATTAAAGCTTCATACTCTGCTTCATTGTTAGAGTAGTCAAAAGCCAACTTATAAGCACATACTCTAACATTACTAGGAACTTTTTCTGGCTGGAAAACAGGGCTTTGAATCCATATTCCTATACCAGCACCGTCCTTACCAACAGCTCCATAAAAATCCATACTCCAAAGGCCTTCTTCCTCTTCTTCTAGATGCTGAAATTTTGTTTCTTTCTCTACCTTACCTTGACTGATTTCTTCATTTTTCTGCTACTCATTGTCCTTTTGCTGCTGGCAGGTGGAAAGCTCAGAAAGGCCTGCTACTTTTTCTTTTTCTTGTTTAAGGACTTCCCTAAAATTCTCCGAAATTTCAGGTACCTCATCTACTTCTACCAACTGAACATCTTCATCATTCAAACCACTATCTGAATATAATACAAATGACTCTAAATCTGTGTGGAAAACATTAATTGGATGATTAACAGGCTTCTCTTTGCTAGTGATCATAAATTTCATTTTTTTCTCCCTATATAGCTTTCTCAATTGACCGAACACGGGTATGGTAGCATAAGAGAAATCAAGTTGTATAGTTCCCTTAAGTTTTGCACCCCACGATCTGGACAAAATAATTCCAAACCGTGGTGGAACATCAGCAACAACCACATCCTTCAAAACATTCTTGGTTGGAATTTGATCTAAATATACCACCAAGTCTTTGATAAGACCAATACAACGGACCCTACCGGAGTCAAAGGAATACAGATCATGGTATTTGCGGGTAATATCAAGACCCAACTTCTCCATAATAGCTTTAGGCATCAAATTGTGAGAGGCCCCGAAATCCAACATAGCATTGTGTAGAATATACTCATGCAATCTAAGACTCAGGTAAAAGGGAGGTACTTCACTATCTTCAGATTGACCTTCTATGGCAAGACCAAAAATGAGTTCAGGATAATCATCTTCAGCATTCACCATATCTGACATAGAGTCTATTTGCAAAATTCTAGACACCTCATGTTTATAAGTGTTGTTCTTCACCAACTCTGCTAAGGGAATGGACACTTTCATCTTAGTAATTTCATTTTCTAAATTAAAAGATGGAACTTTTTCTACCTCTTTGACGGGAGGATCTTTCTTCTCCACTTGCTCCTTCGCTGCATTTGGCTGATTATTCTTCTCATTCGTAATGTTATTTTTCGAGGATGCTTTGCTGGAAAACGGATCAATAGGTTCTTTTCCTTTCCTCTGAGTATTTGAAGAGTCATTCTTTGATTGCAGCTCTTTCCTTTTCTGAATGGGATTAATTGGCACATCTTTGCTCCTCAAAGAATATTGCTTCCGCTGTGCTGAAAAAGCGTTCATATATCCTCGTTGATAATCATCGGACTCTTCCTCTAATGCTACATCATTGGCCAATATGAAATCTTCATCTCTTCGAGTGTCTGGAGTCACTGCATATTCTTCATCTTCTGTTAGAAAAATGGGCATACCATCAGTAGTGAAAAATGATTAGCTTCAACAATCGGATCATCATCACCATCATCTATTTCCATCCCCTAAACATAATTTTGCTACAAAGGGGTTCTGATCTGCTGCTGTTGTGTTGTTTTATCCTGCGTTTTATGTTCCCTCTACTTGATTCAGAATTGGGGCTGTTGCTGTCCTCTGAAATTTGGATTCCTGATTGGTGCTTCAGGTCTGTCTGAAATAGTCAGCCGATAAACCATCTTCTCTACTGTTCGGATCAAAGTATCCATATTACTATCTAAAGGAGAAGCTTCCTCTTTTACAGTTACTCTCTTTTCATCTCTTGTCCATGCTCTTTTGGCCAGCAGATTTGCTTCAACGCTTACAGCAGTTTTCCACATATCTTCAAGTGTGGTAGGATCTCGTTCTCGTAACTGATATGCCATATCAGAATCGAAACCATCTGGAAATTTGAGCAAAGCTAACCCCATGGGGGGCTTGAGGTTTGCTGGAATAACATTATACACTGCATTAAACCTTACACAATAATCTTGTACAATTTCACCCACATTCCTTTTAATATTTTCATACTCGGAAAAAATTTGGAGTGGGTTTTTCTTTGCCTCCCACCGGTCTAAGAATTGTCTATGTAGCTCTGGAAAAGTGTGGATAGAGGCTGATGGTAAGGCTATGAACCATTTTTGAACTTCACCTCCAAAGCTTTGGAAAAACAATCTCATGGTCACATTTTCTACCTCTATCTACCTCATGAAGGTCAAAGAAGTCATTCATCTTATCAACATGTTGCTGGGATGTGATGCTTTGAGTAGCATCAAAGAAAGGTATTTTACTTTGGCAATCAGCAGGCATATCATTCAGATTCTAAGGAAAAACTAGGGGTTCATACCGGGCAGCCATGACTCGAGGTGAATTTACAACAACTTTTAAAATATTAGGATTCAAGGGAGTTGTTGATGGAGAAATCGGAAATTGAGGATTGATTTCTAAAATTGATGGGAATACTGATGAATTGAGGGTAGTAGATGTTGTTTCTGATGATTCTGAAGGCTCAGGGATATTGGTAGAAATGATAGATGTTTGAGAGGAATTTAAGATATAATCATCAATTGATCTGTTTTCCCTTTCAACTTCAAGATCTACAAGAAAATATGGATCTAAAACTGTATCATCAAGTGTAATTTCAGATTTGGTTCTGAACAGAGAAAGCTCAAAAAACTCATCAAAAGGGAGGTCTTCAACAAACAACCACTCACTGGGCCAGGAATGGGATCTGAAAATAGGTATAGGGCTTACTGAACCTTCCTGTCTTCTGATTATTCGAGGAATAAGGTTAGGATTTTCAAATACAGGGGGAGGATTTGGATCAGGATTGGCCATTGTGTATTTTCTTGAAGCCAGTGTGGTGAAATTTCTACTTTGCAATGTTTTGGTTCAGCCTATAAAATTCTGAAACTCATCATCTAGAGTTAAAGAATTTATATGGAAGATATTACCAGGGTGATCAGTCTTACGTTTAGATTTGTCCCCGGTATGGTCGCCACTATGTTATCACCTAATTTGACCTCATACTGAAGAAAGGCAAACCAGGGTAACTACAAACCACGCTTAACCTTGTAGCTAGCCCTACAAGGCAGAGAGAGGGCACTCTCCATAAGATATCTCAAATGAAGTATGACTGCAAAATGATTTTGGGCAAGGTATAGTAGCTCGAAATATTTTTATAAATTTTCTGGGTTTTTGTTGGATGAGATGGAGCTAGGCAGTTTAAATCTGGGGAATTAGATCAGAAATATAGGGTATTCTATGGGGCAAGGTAGGCATGGATTTTAACAACTTTTTTTTAATGATGATGAAATTTTTAGACTGGTGAGGAGCTGAGGAGGGCATATGAGATGGATCCTTCTCAAACAGCAGAAAACATAAAATATTGAATGATTTTCACAAGGCAGAGCACTGTAAAAAGTGGATTCTACCTATATAACTTGAAAAAATTCAACAGAAATATGGAATGAATGAAATGGCATACATAACATTTAACATATGATTACAAAAGAAGAGACTATATTAAAATTCCATACCACAGGGATCCCATAAAAATTTGCTGCAAGTATTTATTAATTCCTTGCCAAAAAAGTTACAAAGCTAAACAATGAAGCTCAGTGCGTCCCAGTGATTCCGATCATTTTCCACCCTTACAAATGACTCAGAAATGACATTAAATAAAGAAGTTTGAGGGGGGCGAATCTGTAGAAGGATGAGTTGTTTCACTTGTCCTAAAACCGAAATCTAAAGATATAAAAACAACCTAACAAGATGCCTCTGAAAGAGAGGAAACAATATATTTGACCATCTAGACGATTGATTTGTTATATTTATTTGAAAAAATAGGAAGAAAAACAAATATGGAATAG
Organism: Pinus albicaulis; assembly: GCA_034641835.2. Taxonomy (NCBI): domain Eukaryota; kingdom Viridiplantae; phylum Streptophyta; class Pinopsida; order Pinales; family Pinaceae; genus Pinus; species Pinus albicaulis. The sequence continues at coordinate 354,453,193 of CM076583.1, read as the reverse complement.
ACCTCCTCATTTATTGTTGTTGTCAATGCTAGAATGATCTCTCTGTTTCATAATTAGTTCACGGCCTTAACAAATATATTTTTCCTTTAACTTGAAGAAAAACCCCTTTAAACCAAAAAAATCGGACTGCCTCTTTTAATGGAGAAAAATCCCTTTTTCATTTAAAAGAGCGAGAGACTTAAGGTGGGCCCAAAATCGCAATCGTAAATCGGCAGAGGAGCAGTCATAACATATAGCGGGGGCGGGGGGGGAATGTGATATGAGATGGTGATGGAATGATGGCATCGCCTCAGAGAAATGGAGCGACCGGGGTTAGACTACTCTAGAAATATCGCATCAGCGGAAGTGAGGGGTGCACGTTTCAGAGTTGCGGGACTGTTGATTGCACGATGCGATGAATAGAATTATCACATAGGTGGAAGGGAATGGAAAGGGTTAAGTACTACGAGGGATCGCAATCGCGCGATGTAGTGAAGTGACTTATTGCATCGGCGGGAAGGATGAGGCGGGATTAAACACTACGGGGATGGCCGATATGCGATATGCGATTCATCGCATCAGTGGAAACAGGAAAGTAGGTTAAGTGCTGGAGATTGATGTGAAGTTTCGATGCGATGGTATGGTGGCATCACATCTGGGATGGGCCATCACATCGGGATTTTGTAGGATAAGGAAATTACCAAGGAACAAGGAATTTTACGGTAAAGGGAAGAAAATTATATTAAAATGGAAATAATGTAAAATTAAAGGGCCAAATGAAAAAGGGGGCAGAGTTGTGCTTTTTGGACCTTTATTCATTTGGGCACATTTTCCAATCCAGAAGTCAATTTTGGGATTATGATATACTGTTGGAAATCTCTTTCTGAGCTTCTCCTGATGAACATATTTACAACATGTTTTACACTGAAAATCCTGTGGAGAACACCTTTGAAACCAAGGCAGAGGAAGAGCCCCTTTGGATTTTTGGAGATAGAAGCTTCTGAAGTTCAACTTATTACATATGGAAACATAAAATTACATAAGAAATGATAATTAAAACTAATTACCCTGTTTTCTCCTCAAAAATTGTTTTGAGGTGAAAATTACATCAAAATTAGAATAACAACTCTTTGACTTTTCCAAACACTACAATTTGATTTTATTTGGCATCCTCATGTCCTTGCTAATACTTATTGACACTTTCATCATAAATTTGACTATGGTGGAATCCTAAAACCTAATGGGACCAACCCTATGACCTAAGAGAGTGAAAGTGAATCATGATTGAAGACCATAGAGAGGAGAATCAGCAAGTATTTTCACGAGGGAAAACTGACGAAGTATCCCCAACCATCAGTGAATCCATGACCTAATGGAGTGAATAAAATTTATAGTATGGGACTCCTACTATGCAAATGAAAAAGGGAAGATTTGATAATTGATGGCAGTATGACAAGACTGACACTAACAGTCTCATTGACCAATTCTCTAGAAACTTTTCCTGTAGTTTAGATAAAATTTGGTTCTTGGAATAATTGGATTTCTTTTTGTATTGTAAGTGGAAAGAACGACTATACATTCGTTCCAATAGATCCATCAAACTTTTGTAAAATATTTTCCTCCTTTCGTTAACCTCCAGCACCACTCCAAATGAGCTAATAAGCAATTCATTTTCATTTGCATGCTCTATTTTTTTTTCTTAGAACAACATTCCTTTTATAAGTTGTTTGTCCCTATATAACATTAAATAGATGTGAATTAATAGACTATTTGACACATTTTATCTAATAATTTTAATTAAATTATTAATGAAAATTAAAAAAAAAAACTCATATTGGATTGATAGTATTTTTTCATTCACCTGTTTCATCATTTTGCAATTTTTCCATCAAGCTTTTATGCTCTTCTAGTCCTAGATCATAGATAACCTTATCGAGCTCCATCATTTTTTGGCTCTGCATAATAAACAGTAAACAATACATATTAGTTAAACTTACATATAGTTCAAAAATAATATTTTTTGTAAAGAATTTACAAAGAACTTGCCTTTTTTGCTTTTCCTGATGTGTTATCAGTATTTTTGTTACTTGATCTCTTGTCAGTCATTTCTTTATCAATCTCAATCTTGTGCCATATGATTCATTACTATATTTATAAACAAATTCTCAACTTTTCAAGTAAAAAAAAATCTCAAGAAACCGGTGTGCCATTCATGGTGTACGTACTGACATTGGTGCGTTGAGGTCTTAGAAACGCACTGCACAAACCATATAATAGACCTTACGATGCTCTATGTCAACAAGGAGCACTGGTGTGTTACATGTAAACCACTGCACCAGTTAACCATGATAAAATATTAAAAAACATCCAGTTTTAGTTTTTGTAGCATAAAACAATGTCATATTTTACATATGGCGCACAGATTAAAAAAAATGTTTTTTAATTTTTTATCGCATTATTTTCGTGGTGTGCTTGTACAATACATAGCACCAGTATGCTAGGTTATTCCGGGCACACTGATTAAAAAAAAATCTTTTTTTTTTAATTCATGCAAGGGTTGACATGGATTGGGATCTGACTATGAAAATCATCCTGTCGGTTGGATGTATTAGGTCTATATTTATCAATAAAAACTCTATAAATCTAAATTGAAAAGCCCTAATTCTGAAATCAAAGAAAGAGGGAGAAAGAAGGTCAGAAACAAAAAGAATGTAGGGTTTGTATTTTTTGAAAGTGTTTTTGTTTTTTTGCGGAACAAAACGTTCATGGTGTGCCATATTGAGAAATAAGCAGCGAGAGAAAATAAAATAAAATATATATATATATATATATAATATATATATATATATATATATATAAAATAATAATTTTTTTTTATCACAGTACTTTCACGGTGCACTGGGGTAATAGAGCACACCAGTGCGCTCAGTTACAAAGGGCGCACCAATAAAAAAATATATTTTTTTATAATTTAAGCAAGGGCCGACATGGATTGGGATCCAACTATGGAAGTCATCCAGTGGGTTGGATGTCTTAGGCTTATATTTAGCAATACAAACCCTATAAATATAAATTGAAAAGCCCTAATTATGAAATCACAGAAAGAGGGAGAAGAAAGGGTCGAAACAAAAAGAATGCAGGGTTTGTTTCTAAAATGGATTTTTTGTTGGTGAAATAGCACATTCGCGGTGTGCCATAATGAAATAGTGCATCGGTGCCATATGTTACATATGGTGCACTGATAAAAACTTATCACTATACTTTTGTGGTGTGCTAGAATATCAAAACGCAGATTGCACTATCAGAGAGAACCTTAGGAAAAAAAAAAATCTTTTTTCTTTTCTTTAAGAAGTACGAGGCCGATATGGGTTGGGATCGACTATGAAATTTACATCAACGGTGGGTTGGATTTATTGTCACTATATAAACCCTATAAATCTAAATTCAAAAGCCTAATTTTGAAATTATAGAAAGAAGAAAGGGCAGAAACAAAGAATCTAGGGTTTTTAGTTATAAAAATGGATATTTTTTTTTTTTTGTTCTGAAGAAAAAGCTGACGTAAAAAAAAACAATAAACTTGATTTTGTTCTTTTACTACATAAAAAAAAACTAGAAAAAGTAAAAAAAACAATAAAATTTGATTTTTTTCTTTTATTGCATAAACAAAGCTATAAAAAAAGTAAAGGAAAAGCAAAAACTTATTCACATCATTTGAAATTATATGCTACAAGTTTGAATCACGAGTTTGGAATTTTGAATGAACTTGAATACTTCCATTCATTTATATTTCCTTGCTACGATTGCTCTCGTACTCTATTTGCTCCGGGTGTGTATGTGCAAATCTGCAAATTTAATTTTTGCAAAAATAGTAAATAATGAAAAGTGTTTAGTATTTAAATATATTTTGTAATTTTTATTTAAAAATATTTTGCCGCCCATTTTTCAATTTATCGTTTTTTTACATGAAGAAAATAGAGTTGCACTTTTTTTTTTTATGATTACGTCATATCGTCATATCGAGTTAATATATAAAACGACACCGATCGCAAAAGAAAACATGCATCGGTACGGTGATCTGTACATTATGTACTAAAATTACATATAGGTGCATGCACCAAAATTTATTGTTGTTTTTCTCAAATGCATGGAGAAAATATCATAATTATATGGAATGGACAATTCTTCAAAATCTAGCTCGTTCCATAATATTTCTCAAATTCCATCACATAGTTCTCCCTATCCATCTCGAGACATAATATTTACTTCAGATTTTATTTATATTTTCACTATCTAATTGAATTTATGTTTTTTATCCATGCAGTCAATTATGCACAACTTAATTAAATTTATAATGTATATTTTTTTGTAGGTTCATGTAGATTCAGCATCGAGCTCAAATGCACAAAATATTCAAACTGCTCCAAAATGTTGGAAGTTCTTATCAAGAGCTGCATACCGCAAGGCACATTTGGTAGATAAAAATGGAAATTCACTTCAGCCTTCCAATTGTAACAATATTGCATCTTCTAGCCACAATCCCAAGACAATGATGGTAATTATAATTATAATTGTTTGATATATATATATATATATATATATATATATATTAATTAATATGTAATTATTTCAACATCAACCCACTTTATAATCATGTAACATTATCAATGTGGTTATTAATTGATATCATATATTTTGTACTAGTCATCTTAAATTTTTTTTTTTTTAATTATTAGGATTCTAGTGATGATGAACGACCTACCTACCATCTTTTATTGCACCCCACGAGTATGTAAAATCATGATAATACTGAATTAGGAGAAAAAATATGAGAGGAACGACACTAAGAATGGTTGAATCAACCACCAATTCAATTCTCGCTACGTCCAGATTCACCAATTAGGAATGACTACAATAATAGTAGTTCTTCACAAGCTGGCAATGGAGGCAATCAAATAGAGGTTGTTATGGATGATTACCTAAGGGATATGACTACCATGGAGACAATTTTGTTATATGCATTCCAAAACGATGATCAGCTAGGGGATGATGCTCATACCACCGACACCTTTCTCGGAAGCCTTAAATTTGCTTCCACCATGCCACTCTTTGGACCTGGAGGTCAGTCAAAGTCTACCCAGTTGGGGACAATGATGTTACTGTACAACTTGAAAGCAAATTTGGGCTTGTTGAATGCATGTTTCTCGGAACTTTTGAGGTAAGTTACCATAAAGTACTCCCTTATATAAATTTGAAATATAATCAGTACATTGCGATGAACATTACAAATCATAAATTTTATGAACGTTAATAATTATATTGACATTAATGTACATTTTTTAATATATTTTTCCATGATAACCAACTATAGGTTATTCAAAGATAAGGTTCTTCCGAGTGATAATGTCTTTCCTGGTAGCTGCGAAGAGGCAAAGAAATTGTTCAAAATGTTAGGTGTTGAGTACATATCATATCATGAATGTCCAAATGATTGTATTATATATATAGGAGAATATGCAGACAAAGAGATGTGTCTAAAATGTGGGCATTATAGGTATGAGAAATCAAAAAAGAAGGGTAAATCATGTACTGGTGCTCCTTTTAAGATATTGAGGCACATTCCTATAATCCCAAGGATTCAAAGGCTCTTTTGTTGCAAAGGATTAGCTATGTTGCAAGGATGGCATGCCTCACATAGATGTGAGTTGGGAGTTATGCGAATCCCAACTGATTCAATAGCCATGAAGCATATAGAGGATACATGGCCCAAAAAACTCAAGGATGAAGTACGAAGTCTATGACTCAGCATAGCCATGGATGGAATCAACCCATATTCCCTCCAGAACACCAACTATTCTGTTTGGCATGTGGTAGTGATCAATAAAAATATCCCCCCATGGTTTTTTGTGAAGAATGAACCTCTTATGTTGGCTCTCATAATCCCTGGTAGAAGACAAGTGAAGAATATGGATGTCTACTTACAACCACTAGTATATGAATTGAAGGAATTATGGGATGGGGTAAATGTATACGATGTATCAAGACCCATTGAAGTAGAGAGGAGTTTTACATTGTATGGCATATGTGCTTACACGACACATGATTATCTAGGCTTAGGAGTTTTCTCTGGTAAATTACATGTTTAATTTACTGATTTTTTTATATACGAAAAGATATTCTTTCACATATTATTTATTTAATTCATTATAATATTTGTTCTAATCTTCATGATATTCTTTAATGTTCCATGCATATTAATTAATGTTTACAAATATAATATCGTAGGTCTTGTAACAAAAGGGTATTTTGGATGTAAATGTTGTGGACCTTCTCTGAAAGCTAGATGGTCCAAGGGCCTATGAAAACCAATGTATGATTGCTCCAGGGTATTCCTACCAGAAGAACACCCTTACAGTAGAGAAACATCTGATTTCAATGGTAAACGAGAGAGAACCCAAAGGCCTCCAATAATGACACCCATTGAATGGCTTAGAGCATATGAGAGAGATAAGGAGAAGGAGTTCATAGAAATGTTCGATTCAAATGGGGAGCCTATGTTCGATGATCCATATTTCTTCAACACCTATGTTGAGAAATTTCCCATTGGGATGAAAAGGAAATCTATCTCTTATGACCTCCCATATTGGGAGAATCTTAATATTACCCACTTAGTAGATCCCATGCATATATTTATAAATGTTTATCTTCTTTATGGAGGAACATATCATTGAACAAAGTGACACATTGGTTGTTAGGAAAGATATTATTACTTCAAAAAATAAAAAGAAACATTGGAAAGACAATTAGAAAGTATGGGATCAGAGGCAGGTGTTGGTCCCTCTAATTCATGGTTTTTCAAAGAAGGTGATGTCCCATGGATTTTAAAAAAGGATGATATTTCTTTGGCAAAGGAAATTATAATGGGTGTGAGGGTGCCAGCTTCATACGGGTATTCACTACAACACTACTTCACCATGGATGACCTTTTGTCACGGTTGAAATCGCATGACCATTTGAATCTTCTAAGAGTACGTATAATGTCAAAAGCATGAATTTATTATTTGTTATATTAATAAATTTTATCCCATGTGGGGATTATAAAACATAACTAATTTTGTATATTATTGCACATGTTTATAACTTTGCAGTGTCATTATCCTTTGTTCGTGTGTGGGTGTGTGAAACATGAATTCCCTCAAGACCTAGGACATGCCATATCTAAATTATCTACATTTTTACATTGGATCATATCAAAGGAGATTCATGTGGCTAGCATTCCATGATGGTGTCAAGAGATAGTTGAGATTGTTTGTATGTTTGAGAAGGAACTGCCAACGCATTTCATGGAATTACAGGTTCATCTTCTAATCCACCTAGTAGATGAGGTTGAATTAGTTGGGGTGGTTTATTGTTGTTGGATGTTCTTCTTAGAGAGGTACATGAAGAAATTGAAAGGTTTTGTTTGACAAAGGGAAAAACCCAAGGGGTATATGAAAGAGGGGTAGATATCATATGAGTTTTTATGTTATTCCAGTGAGTACATCAAGCAGATCGACAATAGACTAGGTGTGGTGATTTGGGACGATTAAAGGGATGACGACAAAAGAGAAGGGGAGTTACTCCAAACAAGTGGAAAAAAGTTCTTGATAAAGAGTAAATGACTTATAATTTTTCAAATTTACAAAAAGTAGTAAATATTAGTGTTGAAATTCGATATAATGTATATTTTTATCTCTAAATAGTATATAATGTTAGTTTGATTTCATCAGCGAATGCAGAAATTGAAGCAATCAATAAATTCGTTCTTTACAATTTTGAAGCGACACAACTGCGGGTCACATTTTATGAACAAAAGAGGATGAAATGGGATAGTGACAGGAAATAGTTCAGATGGTTGAATGGCAGAAGTGTGCCTTATCCCGATCATTTAAAAGAAAATTTTCCAAAAATATGCCCCAATAGTTGGGTTGCTGACCAAGTCAGATAGAAATATAGTGCTACCAGTCATTACCCACGTGCTGAAGAGGATGCACTAAATGTAGGGATTGGGTGCAGCAACTCGGTAATAATATTTTTAATTTATATGTAAATTTGAAACTTATATTAAGAAATCTACATTTCATATTTTAACTATTGGGTTATTATAAGACACATGACACTATGATTTTTTTAACTTTTTTATAATAGGTGCATTTGTTCCCATCTATGTGGGCATATGGACACCATTTTCGCACAGAAAAAGCCGATGCTAGAAACATCTCACAAGGCTATGGAGTGGAAGTTGAGTTTGATCAATCTAGTGGATCTAGCCATCATGATCAAAACCTAGTACGCGGGACGTTAAGTTACATCGGAAAGATACAAGAGATTATTAAAGTGGATTTCTCTTCTTTCCAATGTGTTATTTTTAGGTGCAAGTGGTGGGACACCTTTGATCAGAATAATGTAAAAGAAGATCGCGATAGTAGGATGACATGTATCAACTCTAGAAATACGTGGGATGAAGCTAAGGAGCCCTATGTTTTCCCTCAACACTGCAACTAGGTGTTTTTTAACCTAGATGTGTTGGATAGGGATTGGTGGTTTGTATTGACACATGACCCTAGATCAAAACATATTTTTGAGAACAATAGTGTTATCATGCCAGACAAGCTGGAAGATAATGAGGGCGATCATGAGAACCGAGAGTGATATGGTACATGTGTTATTTCATCAATATTTATACTTTTTAAGATGGGTTTTTCAAAACATTATAATATGTATTTTGAATTAATTGGTGATTTTCATTGTGTTAATGTTAAAATCAATAATTCACTTGATAATTTGCAATTATGTTTATCTCAAAAAACAATGGTTTATTGTATAAATTAGTTCTTTATTGTATCTAAGATCATAATAAAATAATGATAATTCTAAAATACATGAATTTATTTGCATTATTTTCTAAAATTTATTATGTTACAATAAATCATATTATTCTAGATTTATTATTTTACAATTATTTAAAATTTACAGATTTACAAATTTTAATAAATTCATGTCACATTAATACAATTAAAATTTTACAAATATTTTACATACAATTACAATGACAATGACAATTTTATAATTTTACATATATACAATTACAATTTTACAAATTAAAAAATTACAATTACAATTACAAATTTACAAATTTACATATATACCATTACAATTACAATTTTAGAATTTTACATACTATTAGAATTACAAATATTACAATCTTACAATATCATGATCATTTAGTATTAAATTAATTAATAAGCATCGCGTTCATGATAACCATCGTACAAACATCATATCTGACTAAAAAACACATTCAAAATCGCTAATATCATCATGGTCATGATCATCTGAAAAAATACAATTAACATTATATATTAACATCATCACAACACAAACATCAAATATACATTTCATGTCAAATAACTCATGCTATCACATACACATCTATCTACAAGCTACACATTAAATGAACATATCAAACATGATCTAACAATATACACATCATGATGATCACCAACATGTAAATTAAGTACAACTGCAACATGAACATAAAATATATGGACCATATATATATATATATATATATATATAACTGAATAATGTTAAAAATATACAACTATAATAAAAAATTCATGGATCAGTTGGTGGTAGTACAACATTAATATTAGTACTAGTGGAGGCCTGCTCAGTCAATGGTGTAGCCTCGACGGTCGATGGTCCAGCCTGCTCATGATCATGAGTACTGATGGATGTTGCAGGTTGCTAACTGGACATAGCCGATGGTCCTGCCTCATCTCCATGATGACTGTTGTTGGATGTTGTTGGAGGCTCATTCTCATCTGGCGTAGCACGAGGTAAATCTGGCCATGGAGATGAGTGAGTCGTCGGACTGGGCCCATCACGTGCGTGCCTTCAACCACCTAGTGATGCCCAAAATCCTCACCGCATGCGTGCATCAGCTTCCGTTGTAACTCCTACGACATGCTGCATCAGGCTGTACATGTCACACAACATGCCTATCCACATTTGTAATAGCCTATCATCGGCCTCTATGTCTCTATAATGAGCGGGCCTGATGCTCACCTCAACAATCAATGCACTGATTTGGTCGTCCAAATCCATCCAGTATCTAACATCAAGTTGACCATGCCTAGCACCGACCTCCTGATGATCCTCGACATATGGCATGCCCTGATCGTGATCAAGATCTGCACCTAGATCATGTGGCGGTGTTGGCATATCCTCGCCATCAAAAGATCCAATGTCTGCAAAATATATACAAGTACACATCAAAAATTAGAAGGTTTCATTACAAATTTTAATAAAAACAAGTTAAATAACATGCTCAAATAAATTTAAATATATATAAAATAGTAATATTACCTCTATCATGTGGTAGCTCATCAGCTATGAAGAGGATTTTGGCACACCCTTGCCAATAAAACCTCGCGTAAGGACAGGGGACCATAATGAAGGGATGCCCAACAACACTAGCTAGCAATTTCAGTCTTGCAATATCCTCACTAGAAACAAAGTCTCATCCCTCTTGGGCATCATCTGTCCCCAAATGTGCATATGTGCCTCAAACGTTGTCCTACGAGGCTGTCAAAGAAAAGTAGGCCTTGTCTCTGGAAACCTGTCAAAAAATAAACAAAAAATCTCTAAAGAAAAAGAGAATTTCACCCTCCCTTGTGCATGAGCATGACATCTATCTAAGGTTGTCCAGAACTACCACAAAAAATAGCCTACCACCTAACAAGTCGTGGCTCCTATACTAAATAATCAACATTATATAGAAGCGAGCAACTAATGTTTTTCACATCACTGGTGTTGTGTGAAATGGTCGAAATGATAAGTGGACACTGAACCTCCTCCCTACCAAATGCACCGATATGTAACTGACCTCTAGTGACCAAAAACTCTGCAGGAGACAATACATTTTCCCCAATGTATCTTTGGGAGTAAACTAACTGTCTCCTTGATACACAACCAGTAGAAACCTCTGGGAAAGAGGGAAAATACACCCCTATCCTCGATAACCATGTAATGAAATATATATCCTCCTTAGTGGGAGTGTACCACTGGTTGATACCAACTCGGAAATCTTGTTGTTGGGCATTCCACCTTCGGATAAGAAGTCTCAAATACAAACTATGGCCCTTTAGGAAAGTAGCCTCCTCATAGAACTTGAGGAGGCCTACCTGCCTTAGGAGCCCCTGCGTAGCTACTGTAATAGGGGGGGGTACACATCCCTCTCCCTCTATCGTGCCTCCCACAGGTGAACCATGTTATACTACTCTTCCTGTTGTTATTTTTGTTCCCCCTATTCTCTCCTTTCACATCTCTGAATGATTGACATATTAAACACAATTCATTTTATTAAATGAGACATGTATTTAGAAATATACATATATATATATATATATATATATATATATATATTTTGAAAAAAAAAAAAAGTTGGTGCGCCAAAAACATAGTCACGCACCGGTCTTAGTGCGTCTTTATATGGAGTGCATCGGCGTCGGTGCACCTAATAATATTCAGTGTACCAGGGGTAGTGCTCCAAAAAAAAATTTAGCGCACCATTAACTATGTACGATGCTAGGAGGTTGGTGTGCGGATGAAAATCTATGCCTGAGGGCGTATAGTTAAGTTAGTAGACCAGCCTCCTGCCATCATGACATAGTGAATGGTGTGGAATTTTACAAGGTCATACCATTGACGCAACCGAAATATAGAAATTTATGCGCTGACAAAAATAGTCGTCCCGGGGCTGCTATTTTCATCAATGAACCGCGTCACAGCTATTCCACTAGGTCAACGTTGCGGCTCCATAACCGACCACACCGCACTTTTTAAAATAATTTAAAATAACACGATGCACCTTCGGTACCACCTCGAAACCGGTGTGGATGCCGTTAGCACTGGTTTACCAGGCCAAACCATTGACCATGTAAAAATGTGGTATGTGTTGTGCTGACAACATTACCCACCCCGTGGTGGATAGTTCAGTCAACACACCATGTTGCCGATATTCCACATTGTCAATGGTGCGCCCTGGTAAACGACTGCACCGCACTTTTAATTTTTTTTTTTAAATAACACGGTGCACCTATCAGTACCGCCTCAGAACTAGTCCATATACCATTAGCACAGGCTACAGTGCGACTTGTAAATTTACAGGTAGCACTACAAACCGGTGCAAGCCGAACGATCGAGCGCACCGCGCGACAATTTTCTTTTTTCTTTTTAAATGGTTAATTTTAAGGTTATTTGAAATTGTAATCTGCTAAAAGGCTTAATTATGGAAAAAAAAGAAAAATAACTGCACATTTTCTCATCGAGGAAGCATATTGGTTGTATAAATTGCAAAAGAAAAATTTATCCACCGTTTTGTAAAATTCAAGTTGGAGATTGGTGGGCAATGCACAGTAGCAATGCGTGCAATTAGCACAATGGCAGCACCGATGTCAGGGTGGCTCAGACAAGGGTAAGTTGCACCAGTGCTTGAGAGCTATATAGAACTAAAAAAAGTGAAAAACGCAGCTTTTTGGCCATAATTTTTTTTTATTTAACCCTATTTCAGTGCGCGGGGTTTTATAGGCACACCGGTGAGTTTGCTTCATTCCACACCAGGCGGTTTCTATTTTCGTGTGCTTTTTTTGAGGCACTGGTGCGAATATTTTGTAAAGCATCGGTGTACTACAGTAATACAACGCACTGGGAGGGTGTATGGAGCGCACAATGTTCAGTTTGCCAATGTTTTGTGCGGTTTTTTGGCTGTAATTTTTTTATATTTAACCTCATTCCAGTGTGCGGGGTTTTATGGATGCACTGGTGCATTTTTGTCATTCCACACCAGGCAGTTTCTATTTTCGCGTGCTTTTTATGAGGCACTGGTGCGGATTCAATGTAAAGCACCGATGTGCTACAATAATAAAACAAATCGGGCGAGTGTGTATAGAGCTCACGGTGTATGGTGTGGTAATGACTTGTGCGGTTTTTTTGCTATAAATTTTCTATTTATTTAACCTCGTTCTGGTGCATTGGGTTTATGGGCGCTCCGTTGCGTTTTCTTCATTCCACACTGGGAGGTTTCTTTTTTCGCACGATTTTTATAATGCACTGGTGCAGAAGTGTTGTAAAGAACTAGTGTGCTAGAGAAATACAATGCACCAGGTGAGTGTGTGCGGAGCACAGGTGTTTGGTGTACCAATGTTCTGTGTGCTTTTTTGGCCTTAATTTTTTGTTATTTAACCCTGTTCCAGCGCGTGAAATTTTAAGGGAGCACCGATGCATTTTCGTCATTCTGCACCGGGCAGTTTCTGTTTTTGCGTGCATTTTATCAGGCACCGGTCTGAAAGTGTTGTAAAGGACCAATGTGCTATAGAAATGAAACACACCAGGCGGGTGTGGACGGGGCGTGCAGTGTTCAGTGTGCCAATTTTTTGTGCGCACCGGTGCTTTCTAGTGTAGAACGCACCGGTGCATTTTCCAGTGATAAGCGCACCTGACAAAATACATCCGAAAACACCTCTGCCCACCAACCTCCTCTAGTAACCTCCACTAGAAATGGATGTCTGGGGTATTTTTGTAATGGGTTCCTCAAAGACATCTGCTAGAGGGTCTTTTCCTTGTAGTGTAAATAACCTATTTTCAATATCAATAATACAATCTGTCATTGTGGAGTTTATTTATGGGCTTATCTACAATCAAACAGCTTGATACTGACGCCTATGGCCACATGCATAGCTCTACAATATCCACACCTTTTTCTCAGCCATATATTCACTTAATTTTTGTTCTCTTCCCTTTCCATTTTCTACACTAAGTGACTTACCTTGTACACTATCTCTGTCACAGTGGTTGATCAACATTACTAGAAGTAACTTGAGCTCCTACTTCCGAAATCAAACAAATATAGGGGAAAAAATTCGATCGAATTGGACTTTCATTTGGGGAATTATTGTTAATTATTTCTACTTGTTAGAGAAACATGTTATTATGTTAAAAAATTTAATAAGGTAGAGAGAAAAAAAAAATACCTGATGGTCTGTCAGCAGCTTGCACAAAAATTGTCTCGAGTAACAGAAAAAACAAAACCAAAAGAAGAGAAAGTTGAATATGAGGTTGACATGTCCTATTGCCACTTCCAAATCTCCATTGTTACCTTTGTTTCTCAAATTGAATGTTCCCCACTCACCTTTTCGAAAAAAAAGTACATGATATCGCATCATCAGCTCAAAATATTTGACTATGAATATATTTTACATTATCCAACGAAACACTAAAATTCTCTCATGTGACTAAATCAAAACAAAACTTTTCCTGGAACAAATAAAAAATAAACATTGTACTTGTGAGACCAAATCAAAATTAAAATACACTCAGCTTCTTTTAATATTATATATTTTATTGGAGACGTGTTGTATCCTTCTAGCAACAAAAAAAAAAAAACTCTAAATATTTTGTTGAACATCATATATAGTTTAAATTCAAATTAAAATATTTCTAATTATCTTAAAATATAAAAAATATTATTAATAATATTAAAATATTTCCTAAATTAATTTATCGTATATTTTTTTAATATTTTTTTAATAAATTTTTAATAAAATGATTAAACATTTTATTTTAATGGTTATCCTCACCTAACTTAAAATTTTGAAAAAAAATCAAAATAATAATTCATAAATTTAATCCTTGAACAACCTAATTTGAAAGATATGTAATACGAAGTTATGTATGTATCATACATTGAGCACTCCTTCCATAATTGTTTCATGAAATATTATATGTTCAAAATGATGTGTAGAAATTATTCCATTATAAGTTTCTCAAAATAGATTTATCCCTATTTTATGGGTATTATCAATTAAACATAACTTTAAAGAATTTAAAATGTTAAAATATTACATATTATTATTTGAAATTATATATATATATATATATATATATATATATATATAATGAAATCAAATTTCATACATATATCAATAAATGTTTTATTAATTTGGACATCCTTTAAATTAAGATTTTAAAGATATGTAACTTACAGGTGACTTAAATTTTAATTAGAAGATTTCATTTTTCGTTATTGTAGTTATGACAAAGATGAAGAGGACTAATATTATACCAAACGTACCTCAAAGACAAGTAAAACAATTTAATTAATCCATATTGAAGAATCATTCTCGATTCATGAAGAAAATGAAGATTTAGAATTTAGGTTAACTTAATTAGAGAATAAAGCTAATTAACTGCATGATAGTATGTTGAAAAATGTTTATTACGGTAAGAAAAAAACATAGTTCTTCTTTAATTTTTCTTTATGCCTACAGATAGAGATCATAAGGGTAGATTAGTTAAACAAAACCCCCCAAAAATTCATCTATCTATAGGACTAACAATACCAGTTGCTGGAAGACCTACTCTAGAGGAGTTAGAGGAAAAATAGAGATGAGGACAAAGGTTAACTCTAGTTGAAAGACAAATCTTGTTAGCCTTGGAGGTAAAAATAAAACAAGCACCAAAAGAAACTCCTTAGGGAAACAAAATGAAACAAGAAAAAAAGTTGTTGAAAAATTAGAGCAACATGTCCTTAAACAAATTAAAATGGTTGAAGAAACACCAAATCAACCTCATATTAAAACACTACAAATATTTGAACAAGAAATGGTTGAAGAAGTACAAGGATCTAATATGCCAATCATGACTCCTTAAAAAATAATTTAATATGAGAGATAGAAAATGGAATGGAGAAAAAAAGGAGAATAAGAAAGGAAATTGGAGGAAGAAAGAAAGAGAAAGTAAGACAGAAGAACAAAAGAATTAAGAAGGATATAATAAGAATTAAGAGGAGAAAATAAAAATAGAAGATTACATGATAATTAACAAGAAAATAACAATGATCAGGAAGCTATTTTTGGCTTTGAAATAATAGATACAAGAGAAATATTAGGAGAAGTGAAAATGAAAAAAATGCCACCTTCTATATTTCCTATCTTTTATGGAATGTCAACAGAAGGTCCTGATTCATTTAGGTACTAGTTTGATATCTTATGTATACATGGATGATACACACAAGCTTTGACTCTTTCCTGCTACTTTGAAAGCAACAACATTAAAATGGTTTATGGGTTTAGGAGAATATACAATTGCTTCTTTGGATGATATGAAGAAAGTTTTTCTTAAAAAGTATCAAGCTTACTCGAGGTTTAGAGACTCAAAACAAGACATTTTTAGAATGACACAACAAGAAGATGAAAGTTTGGAAGAGTATTTAGAAATATTTCTTTACAATTTTCAAAAATCCAAACACCGTTCTCTAAATCCTGATAACATCCTTACAATATTTCTTAAGGTTAACATAGATGAATATTTAGATATCCTTAATGTGATGGTAAAAGGAGATATCTCCAATCTATAATTTGATTAAATTGTTGAACTTTTTTATAAATACTCTAGGGGAAGAGAATAAAGTGGAAAGGGAGATATTACATTGAAAGCTTCCAAATCTGCCTCAAGTGCAGTAACAAGAGTAGAAATAGGAAGTTTACTAGAAAATTTCAAAACAGATCTCTTAAGAACTTTGGGAACACAAGTAGATTTCTTAAAAGCTAAGAAGAAGAAGGAAGAACAAGATGAAATCTTAGAAATATTATGTCCAAAGTGTAGGAAAAAACATCTGTTTATGGAATATCCTTTGTAAGGTATACAAGTGTCTAGACTTTGCACAGAGAATCATGCAACTTAAAACTGTCCTAAATTATAAGAGTTGCAAATGAAGGAAGTGCAAGGGGTAGACTCTCTCTACTATATGGCACCAAGGAGACTTGGGAAAGAAGGGATGCCTCAAAAATTTTGTCAAAAAAACCCCCAAAATTTTCAATATCCTCAGAATTCATGGAATACTCCAATGCAATGGTAGGGTTGGCGTCCGCAACAATATGAAAACCAACCTACACAAGGTTGGAGGGGATATGGTTATGGAAACTATACACCTCAGCATATGTACCCTCAAAAATATCAATATCAACAACCATACCCTCCACAACCATAACCTCAATACCAACAATTCCAGCAACATCAACCAATTCCATTTCCACCCCAAAATCAACCAATGTTAACTCAACCTCAGCAGCTTCAGCTTCCTATTAACCAACCACCTCCTAGACCAACATAATTGGCTGCTCAGACAATAGCTAATCAAAGTAATAAAGTGGATAAACCAGCATAAAATGTGGAATAAGTAACATACTATCCTCCATATCCAATTCTTCCCATACAAGATGTCCAATTAAGGTCTGGAAAGGTGTTACATAAAGATTCTCCTCCAACAGTAGAAAAAAAAACTAAACAAGGAGAAAAAATTCAACAAGCTCAACCAGAAAAACAAATTCAGAAGGGAAAATCTATTATGACTCGGACTCCACCACATCCAGATAGGTTAGTACAATATAAAATCCCAATATCTCTTCCTGAATTTGATATTCTGGATGAATTGAAGAACACATATGTCAAAATTCCTTTGTTGCACGCAATTAAAGATATTCCAATATATGAAAAGCAATAAAGGAGTTATGCATCAATAAATCTGGTAGAAGAAAAAGAGATCCACCCACAATCCAGGTAATTGGAAGTTTAGCTAGTCTCATGTGTAAAAATACAACCATTGAAAAATATTTTGATCCAGGGATCCCTATGATTACTATTTCAATCAACAATTTTTCATTGTCAAACACTTTAATAGACTTGGGAGAAGCTATAAATATTATGACTATAGAGACTATAAAAAATTTAAACTTGAACAACATTAGAACTACTACTACAGTTTTAGAACTTGCAGATAGATCTAAAGTTGTACCAGAAGGAATATTGGAAGATATTATTGTCTCACTGGATTCATGGGAGTATCCTGTATACTTCCTCATTTTGCAGGAAAAAAAAAAAATTTAGGAGGCCATCCATTAATTTTAGGCAGACCATGGTTAGCCACTATAGAGGACTACATTGGATACAAGTCAGGATGTATGATTATTGCACATGGAGATGAGAGAAAACATGTTACATTGTCTCCTCCAATGCAATCTCCTTATTTATTATCATGGCTGGACGAAGAAGAACAACAAGAACTTCAATATGTTCTTAGTATTAATCAAGGCTATAATTTTTGGAAGAGGATGAAAATGAGGATTTATTATATCTTTTCATCTCAGAACCAAATATTTCAGAGAAACTTAGAATAACAGAATATGAAGCTGCAAGTCACCTTTTAAATCAATGCTTTCAAGAAAAATGTACTATAAAATCACTGCAAAATTAATCTGAAAGTAGTTTTCCTATTAACTCAATTACCAGTTCAAAGAGTAAAATCATTAAGACCAGTTCTGGGAGAAATTTGAATATAGGTAATAACTTAAAATCATTACAAGAACAAGAGGTAATATCACTATTACATAAATACTTAAAAGCTTTTGCCTGGGATTACACAGACATGCAGGGGATTCATCCAAAGACATGTATCCACAAAATTTACACTGATGATCAAATTAAACTTATAAGGCAACAAAAAATAAGGATGAATCCTATAATGAAGAAAATAGTGAAAAAATAATTGCAGAAACTATTACAAGTCAAATTTATCTATCCTATTTCTGATAGTCAATGGGTTTCACCCTTAGTTGTAGTGCCTAAGAAAAATGGGAAGTGGAGAATTTGCACAGATTACAAAGAGCTCAATAAATCCACATTAAAAGATCATTTTCCTTTACCATTTATTGATCAAGTACTCTATTCTTTAGCTGGGAAGAAATTATTTTTATTTCTTGATGGATTTAGTGGGTACAATTAGATAAAGGCATCATTGGAAGACCAAGACAAGAAAACATTTACATGCCCATGGGGAACATATGCATATAATGTTTTACTCTTTGGTTTATTTAATGAACCTGCTAATTTTTAGAGAGAATTCCTTGAAATCTTTGTTTATATGATCCATGAATGTGTAGAGGTTTACATGGATGATTTCACTATATATGGCAGAAAATTTGACGATTGTTTAAAAAATCTTGATTTTTTCTTTTAAATATGCAGAGAGAAAAATCTATCTCTTAGTAATGAAAAATTATTTATGATATTAACTCAGGGAATTTTGTTGGGACATCATATTCCTTCTTCAGGAATTAAGGTGGACCCAACAAAAATTCAAGTCATTGTGAATTTAAGAAGTTTCTTGGGTTATGAAGGCTACTATAGGAGATTTACTGAAAATTTCAGTAAAATAGTTTTTCCTTTACTCAAGTTACTTGAAAAAGATGGGGAATTCCAATGGAAAAATAATTTTCAAAATGCATTTGAGATATTAAAAGAAAAATTGTTAGTTGCACCCATTCTTCAAGGACCATATGAGATCGAAGAAATGATATTTGAAAATGAGTTGTAAAATAAAACAATTGATGAAGCATCTATTCATTTTGTGTTTAATGGACATAGGCTTAAAGTTTACAATAAGCTTATAAATAAAGAGGATTTACTACGAAAATAATTTCTTGAGATATTGATCTGGAACTAATGGAACAATATATAAATATGCCTTCCATAATCTGAAAATTAAAAATATATAATAAAAAAAATAAACAAATAAAAAATAGAAAATAGAAAATAATAGAAGAATTTAGGTATTGAAAATCCAGGAATATTGGCATTTATGCGAGCTACAATTCAATTTTGAAAACCAACTTGTTTTTCCAATATGAATTATATTTTTTGTTTGTTTTACTTCATATGATTTTCAAAGATTTATCCTCCAAGACATGCAAGACTTGAGGACAATTCTTAACATCAGCAAGGGGGAATCTTGTAATAAAACTATGTAAGTAGTTTGAGCAGTTGAATTGAAGAAGGAACTTGAATTACAAGTACAAAGGGACCTGATACATCATTGAACATACTATGTAGAAGTGCTATGATTCATCACTGAAAATATTGTGTAGAAGGGACTTGTATCATACAACAGAAGAAACTTGAAGCATTGTTGAATATAATATATCAGAAGGGACCTGAAACAACACAATGTTAGAAGGGACTTGAACTACATCAACATTGAAGCCTGAAGAACATGAAAAAACGGACATGAAACATCAAATAAAAAATTCAAAAGGGACCTAAACAATATCACCCTGAATCAATAACCAAATGCGAAAGGAAAAATAGGTCTCTACATTTCTACATATTCTAAAGAGCCATCGTTATGATAATAAAGACAATGTGACCATCATTATACTAAATTAAATCATTGACATCAAACAATTTATGGGAGTACAAGTACAGTAAGTGAAAATGTTTCTCTTAAATTTTGAAAATTTAAAAATATTCTAGAGATTTTTAAGACTAATTTAGTACTTGATATGCATAATTTACATACATTTCACTGCCTACATTATTTTATTCATTACATTCCTATTCCTATTCATTATTTTACCCATTATATCCTTATCCATATCCATTATCCTACCCATTCAATTATCATTCCATAAACCATATATCATTTCATATTCCATATACCATATCACATTAACCCTAATTTTCTTAAACATAAGGATCATAAATGAAAGGATCAATTATCAAACTCTTGTTGGACCTACAAAAAGAAAACAAAAGGTTAGTTTCATGGTAAAATTTTAATTTTAAAACATGACCATTCTTTGGTTATTTTTAAAATTAAATTAAACAAAGATCAAAACCTAAGCTAATATCATTTGAGAGCGCAATATTCAAATATCAAACAATATACAAATATCGTTTGAGGGTGCAATCATATATATCATTAAAGCTAAGGTATATGGGCAAAAAACTAAATTATGATCAAAACCAAAGTGCAAATGAAATGAGCTCACATAAGTTAAAATGATGTGATGGAATGAATGAAAATATGATGCATGGTATGGAAAGAGATGATGCATTTTCGATGGGTATGATGCATTTTAACGAGAGAGATGAACGAGAATGTGGATGGTCAGCATATATCATGAATACAAGATGAGACATGGGTTTTGTAATAAGTAAAGCTGAGAACGTGGACGATGGAGGAATACACTGTGGAGCAAGTACACAAAGCAGGTCAGAAAGGTTAAGCCACGATGGCATTAGAGTGAGAGGTTAGTGCATAAATAATGGTCAAAAAAATTAAAAAAAAAACACAATGATTCAAAGCTTGTGTAATTGGTAAGATCCTCCGCCATTTTCAAAACACAGACCTCTGAAAAACTGTGTTTTCTTCACCATCATAGCCATTGCAAGCTCAGTAAGGGATTTGAATGTCGTGCAAACCATCGACATGAATTCAAAATACCTTGTGAAGAAAGAATTGACAGAGAAAAACATAGGAAGGCTATGAGATAACAGAGGAAATCAAGCATACAGAGACGAGCAAAAGATATAGAAACAAAAGGATGGAGAGATAAGAATACTATTGGAGTTGATTGGGATCTGAGCCAAGAGATCTGGTAGTCGTGTCAATCAAACACACTTTCAAAGTGAAGAGATCCCATGGGCACGAAAGTAAGAGAAAAAACTCGGTTTTTTCTCATTAAATGCAATGGATATTCATATAAGCAAATCTCGATATTTTTTGTGAACACAAGTTGAAAATACAAGTTATAAATGAGTGCTTCCACCACTATTTAAACTTGTCATTTCCACACAACATGTCACTACCACCATTCACATAAAATTTTCCACCAGTCAACACGTATTTTTAATTGATTTAGTGAGTGAATCCCTGGAAATATTGAGGGATATATATAATTCAAATGACGCTGTCTAAATACAATAACTCAATTTATCTCAGAGAAATCATGAAAATCACTCCCAGATCAGGTAAATTCGCAATTTCTTCATGTGAGGTTATATACATAGTATTCGATTTTGATTTTCATACATACAAAGAAGATAGTGTTATTTTTAACACAAAATGGCATAATTTGTTTCATTTATGGATGGTTTGTATAAGCAAATTCATTTCATTTATACACATAGTGAAGAATTTCAAAACAAAGAAGATATTTTTGGTGAGTTTTTGCAAAAGACAGAGATTGAATTGTGCGTTACGAAGCAATAAAAACATGGTTAAAATGTTTGTGTATATAGAGAGGAATGTTTTATCAATTTTGAAAACACAGTGAACCCATTTTTTATGAGATTTTTTATGAATGTTGACATAGAGACAGTGAGCCATTATTTGACATTTCCTTGCACACGGTGAGCTTAGGACATTTAAGGTTGAATGCATGATGATTTTATCTTAAGATATACTTAATTTTGTGTGAAATTGAAGAACAAAAAGACACCGTGGTATAATTTAATTTATTTTTTTACACATTCAACAAAATACAAAGAATTCTACAATTAGAGATAGAGGATTTTTTTAATTTTTTTGATGAAACAAAGGATAAGGTAAGAAGAATAGATTCATTAAATCATGCTTGTTATGTTTTTATAATCTTTTATACCTAAAAATTTTGTGTTTGTAGAAGCAGTGAAATCATTTTATTCAAGAGAACAGAGATTGAAGAGGATTGGTTTCACTTCTTTCTCAAGGGAATAAAAAATAGGTAAGCCTTACTACCATAATGTATATGTCAATAAAGATCTAGTGCATAAATTTTTATTTTTCAAAATGAGGATGATGACAGTGGAAGGATACATTAATTGGTTTTTAGAAAACATGACAACAAGGATAAAACCTAAAGACTTCCAGATCGAGCATTGGGAGAAAGACATAGTAGAAAAACTTTACCAAGCTGGTCTAATAGGTTCCCTTCATAATTTTAATGGGCATAATGAGAAAATTACAAGGGATTTCATAAATAATTGAGAACAAGATAAAAATACGGTGGGAAACTTAGTCATCCCATTGAATCCAGAGTCAATTTCTCAAGCCATGGATTTAGCATTATCAGGAGAACAATATCACAAGGGTTTTCATTTTAAAGATAAGGGGTGGACCTTCTTTATAGAAAGAAATAGAAAGGGATCGTTTGAAAAAAATAAGGGGATTCCAAGAGAATCATTTAATTAACCTTGGGAAGAGTTCGTGTTGATAATTCAGAAATTATTCACATGTGACAGTAGGCACAATATATTGCACCTCTATCATATTAGATTACTTCCGCACATAAATGGAGATATGAAAATCAATTTGCCATACTTTTTTTTATAAAAAAATGATTAGGATGATAGAAAATGTGAAGAGTGAAATCAAACCCAAAGAGGCACAGATCCACCATCAAGGACTCATTAAAATTCTTGTTGACTATCAGTTGAGAACCAATGGTGTGATGTGGAGAGAATTCCTAACTCAACATCAGTTTGTAGAACAAACCATAGAAGAAAAATTAAAACCAGATCAGGAAATAAAGATTATAAT
Source organism: Pinus albicaulis (assembly GCA_034641835.2). NCBI lineage: Eukaryota > Viridiplantae > Streptophyta > Pinopsida > Pinales > Pinaceae > Pinus > Pinus albicaulis. The sequence continues at coordinate 354,429,759 of CM076583.1, read as the reverse complement.
GAATTTGCCCCTTTATCCAAGAACAAGGTCCAAAAATAAAAAAATATACAATCATGATTGAAAGAGATACATCCTTCTTGTCCATTCCCAAGAGAAAAAGAAGAAATATTGGAGCAGCCATAAGCAGTTAGGAAAAAGAACCTGAGGTGAAAATTTTTGAGAGATCTCCCTTAACAAAACAAACTGATGAAATTATTGAAATATTGCAGAAGGGGGTCTATGAAAACACATTAGAAACATACTCATATTTTGATAATGATGGGATTGAAGCCACTTCATTTGCTAAAGACACTAAAGAACAAGGAAAGGATAAAAACCTTATCAAAATCAAATAATTGACTGATAATTTGGAGGTAAGAAAGATATTGGAGAGGCATCTAAAGAGAGAAAATGAAACATACAAGAAAAAAAATGAAAAATTATTCAAGGAGAATGAGAAACTGAATGAGGAATTGGGAAAATTGAAAACAAATAAAAATCTTCTTTCCATGCAAGAATTCAGATGGCTCAAAGAGAAAAACTCATGGATGATCAAGTATGAAAAACAAAAAGTCAAGGCTTAGATATACAAAGAGAAACTATATAAAGGTATATATTCTCTTTTGCAAGTAGCATAGTAGGAATCATATGCGTTAGGTACATTATCACCATCATAACTCTGGAGGTCTAAAAGGAAGAAGCAAGTATGAGGACATGCTTGTACATGAGCATGGGGGAGATGTTGGCCCTCATTTTTTATCCAATTTTGTTTAAGTAAATACACATTATTACCATAATATCCATCAATATACCATCATATTCACTCTATTTTGTCCAATTAATTTATATCCAGGTATATAAATTAAGTTTTGAAATTTTTATAACTTTTTATAAAAAATTGAATTTTAAGTGCATTTTTGGACCAGACCAGAAATTCCTGTAATGGCTTCATGGATGTCACATTTTCATGACACTTGGGCTCGATCTGGATAAATTTATAGAAATATTGGGAACTAATATTGGATGTACACCTATTGGTTCAGTCAAACGAAGCTTAAAAAGGCTCGGTCAAAGGCAGTCAAAGAGGACCTGTATCTATGGATATTCCGAGGAAATAGGTCAAATTTAGCATTTTAAGGGATTTTCCAGATTTTGAGAGATTATATGGATGAGCTCAACTTGAATATATAAGATAAGTATAGCCATGGGTGTAGGATACATTTTATATTATTTTGTTTCATATTTTATCTATTTAAGCCTAAGACATTGAAGGCATTCATATCTAGAATTTGTATAGCTTAAATTGGGAGATAATTGAAATACCTATTCTATTTAATGTGATTCTGTTATATATGGTGAATTATTGAATTAGTTTTAGTAGCTAAAAGTACTTATAGTGTACGAGGGAAGGGTGGAGGTCCCCACACTGAGCTAAGTGCACTTTCTGGTTATTTTAGTTGCAATTTCCTAAGCTAGTTTTGTTTTATGATTAATTTGTTAATTAGATGTATGATGATGTGTTATGATTTCTAATGAATCTAGTCTTAATTTATATTTTTCATATTAAGGGACAATCCTACGTTTAATTTAAACATTCCTTCTATCTGATCAAGAGCTAGAACTAGAATTCATCTTTCCTTCTTTTAAATGACTTTTTGAAGTTCCTATTTTCTAACAATGGTATTAATGATGAATGAATCTGGAATGAAGGAAAACTAGGATATCCTTATTTAGGAGCCTCTTCAATTATTATTTCATTACTACAAGAAAAAGGGACATCGATGAAGGGCGAAAAATGTCACCATAAGCTCATTGGTGAGGGTAAAAAAAGCCTTCGTCACCGAAAAATAAACGTCACCAAAGGTGGCATCGCCGAAAGTATAGGTGGTGTGATGAAATTCAATTTTCGTCACCAATAATGATTTATAATGATAGATAGTGATCGTCACCATTTCATTTGAGCAATAGTGATAGATGATAGCCTCCATCACCAAAAAAATGAACGTCACCAAAGGTGGCGTCACTAAAATTATGTGTTGTGGTGACATTCAAGTTCTGTCACAAATATTGACTATAATGAGGGATAGTGACTGTCACCATTTCATATGAACAACAATGATTTTTTGTGATGGACCTTTCATGACCATCACTATTGGTGCATATATATGGCAACATTTGTTGACCGTCACCATTTCATATTTGGTTAGGGTCAAAAAAAGGTCATGATATGCTCATTGGTAACATCAAGGTCCATCACAAATAATTACTATAATGACAAGAAATGACCCTCACCATTTCATATCAAAAACAACGATTTATGGTGACAGAACTTTGAGGGGTGTCACTATTGATGTGTATATTTGGTGGCATTCATTGACTGTCACCATTTCATATTTTGGTGAGGGTCGAAAAATGTCACCATAAGCTCATTGGTGATGGTAAAAGGAGCATATGTCACCAAAATTGATTGCCTCCATTCCTTATGAATATCAGGGCATGATGGAATCGAACCAGCAACCTCCTACTTGTAAAGCAGGTGCTCTTCCATTGAGCTGACACCCTTTAAAGAATCAGAATTTTAAAGATTATATCTTGAAACCTTTATATATTGTAAATTCTACAAATTTCAATAAATTAAAGTCTCGACAACATTTTACTAAACAAGCAAAACATCATCAAAGCTATAGGTACCTACCTAATTGTTATTTCAGTTATGAAAAGTGTCCAGAGGGAAAAAATAGTTACATATAAGAGACTCAATATGTTCAATAAGGCTGATTTTCATGCCAAAATGTAAAAAACAATGAGTATATATTACGCGGTTATGAATCATGGCAAATATGATGAGCCCATTCATAGGATTCATAAATAATAATACATATTATATTGTTTAGCTTTGAAATATCAACAACAAGACTTCCAACTTGCCTATCACTAATGATGGCCTCTTGCAACAAACCCTGTATGAATTTGACAGATTACATTAAAAGAATGAATTAGTCTGAAGACATTATTTCCAACTAAACAATTTCTATAAAAAAATATGGAAATATTCATTGAGAAGAAAGATTATTCTAACATAATATCATGTTATATAGCCTAAAGTATATTAAACATCCTTTATATACATCTATAATATCCCCTCAAATTCAACTATATATTTATGCAACATTCATTCAAGCTCTACAATTTGTCTCATTCATTCAGTAACCTTAATACCAGAATAAAAGGATCTATATGTGGCGATTTTCTATCCTATATAACAGAGAAAATTAAAAACCTCTCTAAACAACATTTCCACTTTATCTGCAACCTACACATTTGCATGAAAATGAAAATTAGTTTGGATTTTGGGGGTCCTATGCCATAGGTATGATAGGCATATAAATTAATCAACAAACATCTACCCATATGTATAATTTGTATCATAAATTACCTATGCAGCTTCCTTTCTGAACCAATCTTGTTGATGTGGATCATGGAACTTTAATTTTGAAGGTGGCAAATGCAAAGACAAAACATTTATGGAGGAATATTAGAAACGTGCAATAATATTTCCAAAGCTTTCACATTGAATTTGGGAAGAACATAGGTCCAATATATTAGTATAGAATATCCATTAACCATCATACACAAGTATGGGTACTCCAAAAAAATCACGAGTTACATAAATTATGTAAGATATCACAAGGTAAAAATAGAAAAATAATATGAAGACTTCTTCCAAAATATAAAGGAGCCAAATTCAGTGGCATAAGAAGAGAGAACATTGTGGCAATGGTTTAGGTGTAGCTTTAAAGTTTAATTCATTGTTTAGCATATTTCTTAAAGCATGGTGGCTGAAAGGGCTGGCAAAGGGTAAGTGGAGTGACAAGTCAACACTCATGGTACATTTGATGGAAAAAAAAAAATCAATTTTTTTTACAAGTTCACAGAGGAAGATTTGAGGCCTAATTTGAATAAGTTGCTACTATCTTAGATGGATAATACAACATAGAATTGGAAAGCGACATCACTACTGGTGCATTTGGAGAGGGTAATGTAGATCCAAATGGAAGATACCATGACATCACTGATGTAGAATGATATCTAGACACTTTTCTCAAGAAAAACAATCTCAAATAATATGTGGTGTGTTTCAGTGGTTCCCCCATTTATAACACCTACAACTATTATGATAAAGAAGTTCATGGAAAAATAAAGCAGGCTAAAAATGAAGGTCCAAAATTATGATGAATGGCCTTGTCTTGAATATATTTTGGTAGAAACACAGTTTGATCATTGAAAAATGAGTCACTTCCTTGTGTCTAGGTCCACATTCAGACGCCACCCGAGCTTGAGGTTACTCTTGTAAAGTTAAATAGTGAACTCAACAATGAACATGTGAATTTTAGAAAAAAAGGGAGAGTGGTAAGATAGAAACATATAGTTGAATTTTATATTATAAATGAAGCAAACTCTTGTGGTTAAATCATCTCGGCATCTCTAAGGGAGTAGTAGACAAGAAATTCATTTTGAATTTCAATAAGAATGGGAGCTAAAAATGACACTCAATAATTTCAATAATTTATGTAACTTGTGATTTTTATGGAGTACCCATAATTAGTTTTCATACACAATTATGGGTACTCCAGAAAAAGTCACGAGTTACATAAATTATGTAAGATGTCACAAGGCCAAAATAAAATTAAAAAATAATAGGAAAATTTCTTGCAAAATATAAAGCAGCCGAATTCAGTGGCATAATAAGAGAGAACATTGTGGCAATGATTTAGGTGTAGCTTTACATTTTAATTCATGGTTTAGCATATTTCTTAAAGCATGGTACTTGAAAGGGTTGGAAAAAGGTAAGTGGGGAGAGGAGTCAACACTACATGGTTCATTTGATGAAAGAAATAAAAATTTCCATTTTTTTTACAAGTTCACATAGGAAGCTTTGAGGCCATAATTTGAAGTTTTTGCTATCTTATATAGAGAAGGCAACATATAATTGGAAAGAGACAAAATTTTTGGTACATTTGGAGAGGGTACCTCAGATCTAAAGGGAGTATACCATGACAAACCTGATGTAGAATGATATATAGACATTGTTTTGAAGCAAAACAATCTAAAATCATATGTTATGTGTTTCAATGGTTATCCCATTTATAACACCTAGAAATATTATGATGAAGAAGTTCATCAAAAATAAAGAAGGCTAAAAATGAGGGTCAAGAATTATGGTGAATGGCCCTATCCTGGACATCGTTTGGTAGAAATTCAGTTTGATCATTCAAAAATGAGTCATTGCCTTATGCCCAAGTCCAGATTCAGAAACCACTCTAGCTTGGGGTTACTCTTGTAAGTTAAATAGTGAACTCAATAGTGAAGAAGTGAATGTTTGAAAAAAGGGAGAATGGTAAGATAGAAACAATATAGTTTAATTTTCTGGCAGGACTGAAGCAAACACTTGTGGTTAAATCATCTTAGCATCTTTGAGGGAGTAGCATACAAGAAATCCATTTTCAATTTCAATAAGAGTGGGGAGCTAAAAATAACACTCAATAATTTTAATAACTTATGTAACTCATGGTTTCTCATGAGTACCCATTATTAGTTTTCATACACAATTATGGGTACTCCAGAAAAATCATGAGTACCATAAATTATGTAAGATGTCACAAGGTCAAAATAAAAAAATAATATGAAAATTGCTTCCAAAATATAAAACAGCCGAATTCAGTGGCATAAGAAGAGAGAACATTGTGGTGATGCTTTAGGTGTAGATTTAAATTTTACTTCATGTTTTATCATATTTCTTAAAGCATGGTAGTTGAAAGGGTAGGAAAAGGGTAAGTGGAGGGATGAGTCAACACTACATGGTAAATTTGATGAACGAAAAAAAAATTCAAAATTTTTTGCAAGCTTATAGAGGAATATGTGAGGCCATATTTTGAAGAAGTTGCTACTATATTAGATGGAGAAGGGAGCATATAATTGGAAAGAGACAACATTGCTGGTACATTTGGAGAGGGTAACACAGATCCAGAGGGAAGATACCATGGCAGCCCTGATGTAGAATGAGATCTAGACACTTTTCTCAAGAAAAACAACCTAAAATCATATGTGGTGTTTTTCAGTGGTTCTCCCATCTATAATACCTACAACTATTATGATAAAGAAGTTCATGGAAAAATAAAGCAGGATAAAAATGAGGATCGAGAATTATGGTGAATGGCCCTGTCCTAGACATCCTTTGGTAGAAATTCAGTTTGATCATTGAAAAATGAGTCACTGCCTTATGTACAGGTCCACATTCAGACACCACTCCATCTCGAGGCTACTCTTGTAATGTTAAATAGTGAACAAGTGAATGTTAGAAAAAGGGGAGAATGGTCAAATAGAAACACTATAGTTGAATTTTCTAGCAAGACTGAAGCAAACTCTTGAGGTTAAATCATCTCAACTTCTTTGAGGGAGTAGTAAAAAAGAAATCCATTTTGAATTTCAATAAGAGTGGGGAGCGAAACAATGACATTGTTAGTGTAGGGACTGCTAGATGATGGTGAGGTTGATGATATTCATTCCAGCACTTTTTTCACACAAAGACAAAATTTATGAGGATGAGTTTCTTCCTATGAAAAAGATTCAACCTTATCCTACAACACTTGAATTAAATTTTATGAAGAAGAAAAAGTATTTTATTCTCCCGGATAGTTGCAAGGGAAGCATTTCGATTTTGGAGAGATATTCATGGGCTGGAAGCTTTTATGGTGGTCATTTTCAAATATGCACTCAGAATTTATCTCAGTTTTGAAGTATGATGGAAATTGTGTTGGGTTGAACACCCATCAATGTGGGGCGTGACAAAGATCTTTGGACCTTGTTCATGCACAGGGAATTGAGGATTCTAGCACTATGTTATCATGCAAAGACAAAAGTTATGAGAATGAGTTTCTTCCTATGAAAAAGTATCAACCTTATCCTACAACACTTGAATTAAATTTGAGGCAGCATAACCAGTAATGTATTCTCCCAAATAGTTGCAAGGGAAGCATTTCATTTTTGGAGATATATTCATGGGTTGGAAGTCTTTATGATGGCCATTTGCAAAAATGTGCAGTCAGAAGTTATCTCGATTTTTAAGTATGATGGAATTTGCGCTGGGTTGCACAACCATCAATGTGGGATGTGATAAAGATCTATGGACCCTATTCGTGCATAGGGAATTGAGAATGTCCTTGAATTGAGGATTCTAGCACTATGTGCACTCAGAAGTTAACTCATTTTTGAAGTATGATGGAATTTGTGCTGGGTTGCATACCCATCAATGTGGACTATGAAAAAGATCTCTGGACCCTATTCATGCACAAGGAATTGAGGATGTCCTTGAATTCAGGATTCCAGCACCATGTTTTCACGTAGAGATAAAAGTTACGAGGATGACTATCTTCTTATGAAAAAGACTCGACCTTATCCTACAACACTTGAATTAAATTCTAGGCAGTATAAGCAGTATTGTATGCTCCCAGATAGTTGCAAGGGGATCATTTCAGTTTTGGAGAGATATTCATGGGCTAGAAGTCTTTATGATGGCCATTTGCAAAAGTGTGCACTCAGAAGTTATCTCATATTTGAAGTATGATGGAATTTGTGTTGGGTTGTACACCCATCAATGTGGGGTGTGAAAAATATCTTTGGACCCTGTTCATGCAAAGGGAATTGAGGATGTCCTTCAATTGAGGATTCCAACAAAAAGTTGCACTCAGAAGTTATCTTAGTTTTGAAGTATGATGGAATTTGTGCTAGGTTGCACACCCATAAATGTGGGGTGTGACGAAGATCTTTGGACCTTGTTTGTGCACAGGGAATTGAGGATTTCCTTGAATTGAGGATTCCAACACCATGTTCACACACAAAGACAAAAGTTATGAGGATGATTATCTTCCTATGACAAAGGCTCTACCTTATCATACAACACTTGAATTAAATTTGAGGTAGTATAACCAGTACTGTATGCTCCCAGATAGTTCCAAGGGAAGCATTTCATCTTTGGAGAGATATTCATGGGCTGGAAGTCTTTATGATGGCAATTTGAAAAAATTTGCACTCACAAGTTATCTCAGTTTTAAAGTATGATGGAATTTGTGTTGGGTTTCACACCCATCAATGTGGGTGTGAAAAAGATATTTGGACCCTTTTTATGCACAGGGAATTGAGGATGTCATGGAATTGAGGATTCCAACACTATGTCTTCATGCAGAAATAAAAGTGATGATGATTATTTTCTTCTTGTGACAAAGGCTTGACCTTATCCTACAACGCTTGAAGTAAATTTGAGGCAGTAGAACCAATATTGTATGCTCCCAGATAGTTTCAAGGGAGGCATTTTAGTTTTGGAGAGATATGCATGGGCTGGCTAGAAGTCTTTACAATGGCCATTTTAAAAAATGTGTACTCATCAAGGATTATACTCATAAGAATTTGGTTACGTATATCTTCAAGTTCAGCACATCTAAGGAGATGTATGATAAGTTGGTTGGCATGTTAAGGGCTAGCAATGCTAATCAAATTATCTTTTTGAAGAATGATTTGAATAACAACAAGATGGACAAGGGAGAGTCCATCCAATCATATTTCATGAGGATCACTGAAATCAAGAATGAATGCTAAGCTATTGGAGAGGTCATAGCTTACCGAGAGCTCACTCTCATTTCTCTTCATGGACTTCCCTAACCATGGTATGTATTTAATACCATTTTTCTCAATAATAATATAATTCTCGATTTTGATGAATTGTTGACGAGATGCACTCAAGAGGAGACAAGGATGATGGAGAGATACCATCCCTCAAATGGGAATGTAAGTGACCCTACTGCCTTCACTGCTCATGCAAAGAAGAAGAAAAATGTTGGACCAAGAAATTAAATTCATGGAAGAGTGGGTCCCAAAGTAAGAAAGGGAATATGTTACAATTGTAACAAGTTTGGTCACTATGCGAGAGAATTCCCCAATAAAAGGGACTCTCCTAGATATGATGACTACAAAAACAATATCAACTTCAGAGGGAATGGAAATCAAAGGAACAATAGGTTCAAAGGAAAGAGGAAGGCTCCCTCTGATCGAAATGGAAATAAAAATGGTGAACCTTTCAAGAGGTCAAGGAAATCCTGGTATGATGAATACAATGTTGTGCACTATCAACACAATCTTCTCCTTACCGTACATCAAATTTGATTTTGACTATTGTTTTCCCCCACCTATGAATATCGACTTCATCAACAACTTCTTCATTTCTTCACTCCACCCACAGCTTCTCTAAATATAGTTTATGTAAGATTATAGATAAATGTTGTGTGCACATTTACTAATGTACTACATTTCGAGTGGTCTCACCACCCATCATCAGGGACACATATTCTTTGGGAAGCTATCAAATATTTCTTCCTTCATAACCTTCATTCATGGTCACTCATATTCCCCCTATGCTCCAAAACTATTAAAAAATGGTATTATGATGATGATTGTAAAGCTATATATAGAAGGCTCAAATATGATCTAGACATTCATCCCAAGATAGCCACAACCATCCATAAGGAGTATAATTTACCTTACATAGAAGAAACATAGGTTCTTGAATTGTAAAGAGGAGAGATCTCCTTCCCCTCCTTCATGGATCTACCAATCCCTTTCGGCACATACACCTCCCTCAAAATAAATTACTATCAACTGACATTGAACCCCACACTTTGTGGCCACACACCTCCTTCCTCTACAATACTCTTAGACATCTTCCCACTTAGGTATCCTCTACCCCTTCCTCTTGTCTCCTCTCCATTTTATGCACATAATGAATATTAATCATATTTAAATCACTACTTATGCAAGGTCATGGTGATTTTGCGATAATCATGTCTCTTAGACAGTCATGCACTATGCATCAAAAAGCATTTGTATATAAAATAAAAATTCTGAGAAGGTATTATCAAAAACATTTAATAAGATTTGAATGTAAACTTATCACAATCAACTATGAAAAATTCCAAGAGTCTATCCTCCTAACCACCTTTGTCAATATAATTCCTTCTTAAGCACAATAGAAAATAATTTTTTTAATCAAAGTGCTATATTTTGGATCAAGGATACAACATCTTACTTACTCAAGTAAGGCTCTAATCTTATTTTGAGGGTGAAGCAACACATAAAAGAGAGACTTTCTATAAAACTCCACATACAATATTATAACTATTATAATACATTAAATAATTAATATTTCTAATATGAAATATCAAAACCACATAATAAAGGGCACATCCAAGGTTGGAAGGAGTGAGAGACTGTTTGAGAGTGAGATTGTCAAGAGAATAATTTTCTCAAATCCCCAAGACTCTATGTGTGTGTGTGTGTGTGTGTGTGTGTGCATTTGTAGAGAGAGAGAGAGAGATAGAGATAGAAATCATATTGCATTTATATTCATAAAAAATATATAGAATTCTAAATTGGTTATAGAATATATGAAAACCTACATATTTGTACATCAATAAAGATAGAAATGGAATCCATAGTACATTAATGATTAATCATTCAACCATCAACCTTATAGAAACTACATTCTATCAATTACAAGCAAACATACAAATTTTCAATCCAAATAATAGAAGCTAGACAATACCTACAGTGTGCAAGAGATGAAGTGCATATGTGGAAGAGAATTCAAATGGAAAAAAAAACGAGTAGTACGTGTCAACTTAACAGAGACTATGAGAAATATCAATGAGAAGATGATAAAGTATCAAGAAGAGCAGCGCCATGTGAACAAATAAATGTTGTAGAGTCAGCTAGTAGAGATGCAAATGTCACTCAAGTGGAAAAATAATTGGTATGGAAGTAAATATTCCAAAATAATATCTAGAGGATCTGAAAAATCTTCTAATTAAACCTTCTCAAAATCATCAAAATGATCTTATAACATATGTAAGAGAAAAACATCCCAAGGATATAATATTCGAAGAAAGATTAAGGGAGTCAAATCACTTAGGATCAATGGTGAAAATAAATTCTCTATGTAAAGACTCAATATTAATTTGTGAACGTATAGTGGTCACGTCTTTTTCAATGTCTAAAAATAGAGTGATTTTCGAGAAAAACCACCAAATGTTGAAGTTTTTTGTCCAAGTGAAGCATAGATCAGATTCCAACATTTTGCAAACCAAAGCAGAGTGTTGAGCAACCGCCTCCCACCCTAACCCCGCCACCAAAAAAGCACATAGAAATAAGAAAATTTTAAACAATTAAAAAAGGAAACATATTGTGTAAAGGGGATTATTCTTTTTCTTTGATAAGAATGAAGATGGAATGGAGTTATGGGCTAGACAAAAGTTGGACACCTTGAGAAGATGGAGTCCTATGTGTGGAAAGCTTCACTTGGAAGTAGTAGTAGGAAAAGAAGATTGAGTCTGTGAAGGAAGCAAAACATGTTCAGTTAAGGAAAAATTCCTTCGAGCCTCTTAATCAAACCCTCATCTCATCCCGTGAGATCAATGGCTAATATCTTGGCTAGTAAAATTATTTATCTTCATAACTTTAGACTATGATTTATTAAGTCAACAAAAGAATACAACACATGAAATTTGATTTTCCTAAGTTAAAACTTAGGAAGGAGTTTTTTAATTACTTACTCCTCTTAAGTAAGAATTTACAAGGATAATTAATATTCTTCACAAGCTAAGGCACCAAGCTAGTGAAGAAAACCTTCAAAGCTACCATAGCTCAATAAACTAAAAACTATTATTTTGCGAAGGTAAAGTGGTCAAGACTTTTTCAGTGTTGAACAATAGAGTTATTTTCTAGAAGAATCACCAAGCGTTGAAGATATTTATACAAGTGAAGCATATATCAGGAGTCCATTGTTTTTCTGATCAAAGGAAAGAGCTAAAACCCCCCAAAATGTAGAAGAAAATCAAAACAATATGAAAATAAAATATTTAATGAAAATTGGATTCTTTTATTTTTTGTGGTGAGAAAAAATTGAGGTAGAGAGTTTAGCTGAACAAAAGGTAGACACCTTGAGAAGTTGAAAAGTGTGTAGCAAGCTTCAGTTCAAAGTAGTTGTAACTAAAAGATCTAAATTTTTTGTAGGAAACAAAGTATTGTGAGGGAAGAAGGCGAAATCCAACAACTTAACAATTGTTTAGAGTACCCAGTCAAGGGAAGATAAAGTTTTAAAAATAAATCCAAGTCCTCACTCTAATGCCTGTTAGAAGCGAAATCCAAGTCCTCAATATGATACTTGTTAGAAGCGAACTAAAAATACCCATTAGGTTACAATTTCGAATAAATAAATAGTGCACATGTGAAAGAACATTCTGATGGAAACAATGATGTAATACATGTCTACAGAGGTCATGAAAAGTCTAGAGAGCATGAGATAAAAAATAATTCCACTACTATTTTGATTTGGTCAATATCTACATATATATAGTTACCCAATACTCATAAGACAGTTTGAATGTACCCTTCTTTACCACGTACACATTTTACCACCACCAATACCCAAGGCAGAGGATACATTTTGCACCTAGTTGTATCATCAAATTTAACACAGGACGCCAAATGGCAAATGTTTTTCAATAAATTTATGAAGATTCTTAGAAACCATGTATCACACAAAATTCACTTACTTTTCCCTTTTATAAAACCTAAACAGTTCGCTCATGAAATCTAAGAATTGGTTATATACCAACACAAGGATATGGGTCTCTAGCTTTCATGATTGGTAAAAAGAATCTGACTTGGTGATGGAGATGTAGTAGATCCAACCACAGAGTTGTCAGTTCCAGTTCCAGTTGTTCTAGTCATTTTTCAGATTTCTCTTATATGTATTCTGTAAAATATGAAAAAAATCGTTAGCACTTACGTACGATGAGCAAAGTGAAAGCTTTGGCTAGATCTAATTCACAAGAAAACTAATTCCAAAACTATTACTATCTCTTCTAAATTATTTATATGTTTTAAAATTTCTTAGGCACCTGAAATTTTGGTAATATTATTACATTGCAAGATTTTTGAGGAGGTTTGCAAGTGTACTAATTTGAACTTCAATATAACTGTAATATGGAAATGAAAAATGGCCAAGCCAGCTTATTATTTGTTACTCGAGAGGGAGGATCCCACCTCACATTTAGTTGGTGACATGGTGACAGTCATATATTTGTTTTGTGAGCTATCTAACAAATGAAGAGGACCAATCATTGCTCCTTTCAATGAAATAAGCAATGGGGCATCTCCATGGAATGAATAATTGGGGAAAGTAGATGATGGGTGCAAAAGCAAGGTGAGGAGGAAAATTGAGGATTGCAAGGCAAGTTTTGGCAGCCTAATCTTCTAGTGAATGAGTCTACATTGTTGAAAATACTGTTATTGTCACTGCAACAGTAAAGAATTCCAACAACTACAATCTACAATTATGAAATTAATACATTTAAAAACCAAGATGGTTCGAGTGGATCTCAAATAAATGTGGTAGAATTAGATTTCTGCAAAGGAAATATCCTAATGCCTATGGCATAACCATCTCCATGCTCATTGTCCTTCATGTTTCTAGAGTCAATTTTCTACATAGGAAGATATGAAAAACAAAGATTCAGTGTGAGCATACCTTGGCACATGCCTTTGTGATTTGGGTGAGAGTAATGAGAGCATCATAATGTTTTCGACGGCTTCATTCAACAAAAAAATTATAAGGGGTATTTTCTAGCTGGGGCATAGGTAGGTGAGTAAAACAGAAAATTATGTCATTACATTCATCTCCATGCCATGCTACGCCATTCCTCCAGCATACTTTTTTATTTTATTTCTCTAGTTTATCTTCTCTCAATGCCTTGATTTGTGAAGCTACGTGACCCCAAATATATACTTTCAAGGGACCTCAACATCCAAGCTCTTGGTTTCCTTGTTATAACCAACAAAACACTTGTCACTGTGAGGAATATCTAATCCTCCATCCAAAGCACCCTTCAGGGCTCCAATGAATTTGTTGCCAGTGGTGGTCCTCACAAGTCCTACATCTAATAAAGCTCTGAATATCCTCCTAGAATCATTTGGCTCAATCCAAAGCACCCTTCAGGGCTCCAATGACATTATTTCCAGTGGTGGTCCTCACAAGTCCTACATCCAACAAAGCTTTGAATGGCCTCCTGGAATCATTTGGCTCAACACTATAGTCTATTCCAGTGGTCTCCTCATTCCTAACATATTCCTCATCCATCTCGAGCTGTTTCAAAACAAAATGTGCCAAGAGGAGACCAGTACATTGCAGCGTTGTTTGAAAGCCCTACTTCGATTCCATAACATGGAAACTCTAGTGAATAAGTAGACGACATAACGTCATCTCTCGCAAGATTTTCATAAATGATTTGTGCCACTACATCCTTGTTGCCGAATCTAATGACCAATCGATATTTGGGTGTGTTGTACTTGTTTTTGTCTTGGTTATTCAAGCAGATCCTTGCCCTGTAATTCATTTTCCTACAGGGAAACTACACCATATTCGACCTAAATAAACTTAGATTGGTGTCAAAGCTCAAATTGGTGAGAATGATGAGGATGTTGGGATTGGCCTCATGGACAACCAAGACTCTTTGTTGCATGTATTTGTACCTCGAAGCTCCTTGCACAATGACATTTCTACGACATTTGTGTGGTCCATAAAGTTGGAGGCCATGGTTTTAAGGCCTTGAATCCATGCCTCTAGATTGAAGTACTCATCTCTGAATAAACCGTTGTCATCGTTGAGAGAGAAGCACCAATGCAGTGTTCTTACGTTGTTATCCAGTATGAACATGATGTCAGCATTCTAGAGATCTGTGACCACATGTTTGTAGGCTTCGATATGAGAGATCCCTAGGAGCTCTGGGTTGTGCGTGGTTAGAGAATGTTGAGAGTGTTAGAATATTGAAAATTCCAGAAAAATAAATGGAGAATAAAACTCCCCTCTTCAACACAGAGAAAATATTAAAAATTTCACTCAAATGAGACAGAGTTCAACACTGAAAAATTCTATTTCATTCACTGTAAAAATCTATTACAAAAAAAAAATTCTTCTTCTAAGAGGGATTACAAAATGCTGGACTGTTACAGGACACAGTGCCAAACAAAAATCTTCTCTATCTCACATAGAAAATACTTTGTTCACTCTTCAATAAAATAAATGCACTGCTGTGCAATTCAAACTTTTTCACTCTGCTGTGTGTAAAAAATTAAAACTTACAATCTGTCTTTCACCTTTTTATACACTGCTGTGTAATAAAAATTACATACTATCTATTTAAAAAAAAAAATTACAATGCTTTTTTCCCTTTTTGTTTTTATATGCCGTAACATATAAAACACATTATAACAAAATTAAAACAAATCTATTTTAAAAAGACTTCGTTGGGGGCCCAATAAATGTTTTAATATATATATATAACATATATATATATATATATATATATATATATATATATATAAAACATATATTAAATCATAACAAACCTTGGATGAATATTTTAACACCATCGTATATGTTTTAAAACTTAAAACATAATACAACTTTAATAAACTCTTTAACCTGGTGGAACCCGCTGGACTTGAAACAAAATTCCCCCAAATCGAAATGATCCTTTTCGCGTTCCAAAATGGCCTATTGAAGTCAGCCAATTTTGTGACGCAAATTCTCAATAGAATACACCTTATAAAAATTCGGGTCCGGATTTTGGCAATGCAACCGACCTAACAAAACAACGCGATCCAATATATTTACTCCACGTGGCCCTTTCAGACAAATAAAAATCTGGCGGTGAATTTCTGAGCTTTGAATGTGGTGGTTGCAGGAATTAAAAAATGTCAAGGACAACATTTAAGTTTTCTGTTTGCGGTTTGGAACCACAATCTCTTCAATGTTCAGGCGGCTCCTGTAGAGCCATTAAACAATAACTTGCAGGTTTAATTAAATGCATATTTTAATTTCTAGATGGCGTGCTCCAGAAAAATTCCTGTAGCGTTTGTCCTTCTCTACGTTGCTACAGTTGAAGTTAAAATTCAACACTCCCCCTTAAATTAAACTACTGGGTTTTCTAGCATACCCAGGCATTTCTTGAAATGTTCAAAGATTTTATGCGCAACTGGCTTTGTGAGGATATCTGAAAATTGATCCTCTATTCTGCAATGTTGCAAAGCTATCTCACCATTGTTAACCAATCCACGTATGAAGTGAAACTTGGTTTCAATGTGCTTTGTCCTTTTATGAAAAACTAAATTTTTAGACAATGCAATAGCTGAGCTATTGTCACAAAAAATCACTGTCTCTTTTGTCTGTTCTTGGCACAAACTTCTTAACATCCTCCTGATCCATATTGCTTGACATGCTGCTGCTGTAGCTGCCACATATTCTGTCTCTGTTGTAGAAAATGCCACAATTGGTTGTTTCTTAGAAGCCCATGAAATGGCTCATGAACCCATGTGAAAAAAATAACCAGAAGTGCTCTTCCGATCATCTACACTTCCAGCCCAATCACTGTCAGTGTATCCAACTAAATCTAAACATTCTGAAGCAGTATATAAAATACCAAACCTTTCTGTACCTTTAACATACCTCAGAATTCTTTTTGCTTCCTGCCAATGTGCATCCTTTGGCTTTTCCATAAAAATGGAAATTAAACTAACATCATGCATTATGTCCAGCCTAGTTGCAGTCAAATACATGAGGCTGCCAACTATGCTCTTGTACAATCTAGGATCAAAATCCTTGCTGCTGTCCTCTCTGCTGAGTTTTAATCCCACCACTGTGGGAGTGATTGCTACTTTGCTTTCCTGCATATTAAATCTTTCCAACACTTCATTAACATATTTTTCCTGTGAGATAAAAATCCCATTTTTATCTTGTTCTACTTCTATTCCTAAGAAGTATCTCAACAAACCCATGTCAGTCATCTCAAATTCTTCTTTCATGATTGTTTTAAAATTTTCAATAAGGTAATCATCATTAGCTATGAAAATAACATCATCAACATATAAAACTACAATCAACATTTTTCCATCTTTTTCTTTGATGTATAGGGTGGGTTCTCCCTCACACTTTTCAAATCCATTCTCCAATAGATAGGAATATATCCTACTGTGCCATGCTCTTGGCGCTTGCTTCAGCCCATAAAGAGCTTTCTTCAACTTGCATACTTTGTGCTCTTGGCCTTTCTTTTCATAGCCAAGAGGTTGTTTAATGTAAACCTCTTCCATTAACACTCCATTTAGGAATGCTGACTTCACATCCATTTGGTAAACTTTCGACTTGTTTTGTGCTGCTATGGACAACACTGCTCTCACGGTTTCCATTATAGCAACCGGTGCGAAAGTTTCCTCATAATCTATCGCATGCTTCTACTTATACCCTTTGACAACAAGTCTTGCCTTGTGTCTCTATATTTTACCTTCAGCATTACTTTTGGTCTTGTAGACCCATTTAACTCCAATGAAATCTTTATCTTTTGGGAGTTCAACCAAATCCCAAGTCTTGTTTCTTTCTATGGCATTAATCTCATCATCCATAGCTTCTATCCATTTCTTATCCTTAATAGCTTCTTCGAAATGAAAAGGATCATCAACATGACAATATAAAGAAAACAAAGAATTGATACCTTCATTTGTTATATCTTGTTTAGAAATATCTTTCAAACTTCTGAATTCCTTGCCTCTTTCATTAGGTGTACAAATGCTTGAAGAAGCACTTGAATTTCCTCCTTGTGGTGTGCTTGGAGAAGCACTCTCATTTCTCCTCAAGGGTGTGGTTTGCTACTCTTGTGTTGGTGCTGTTGTTTGGGGATGTATTTAAGCCAATTCATCATCATTTTCATCATGAGATAAACAATGTTTAACATTCACTATTTTCTCTATGCTTCCATCCCAGGATTCCTCTTCAATAAAATGAACATCTCTGCTCACAATAAACTTCTTGGTTGATGGGTTGTATAACCTGTATGCCTAGGATTCCTCACTATATCCAATGAAAATACATTTCTCCCCCTTGATGTCCAACTTCTTTATTAGCTGATCTGGAATGTGTGCATAAGCCACACATCCAAAAACCTTCATATGTGTGACACCTTTCTTTGTGCCGCAGCCTCTTCCGGCACTTTGTTCATAAATTCTTTTGTAGGGAATCTATTCAAAATGTACACTGCACAATTTATAGCTTCAACCCAATAATGATTAGGAAAATGCTTTGCCTTTAACATACTTCTTGCCATGTCCATTATGGTTCTATTCTTCCTTTCGGCTACTCCATTTTGCTGCAGAGTATATCTAGTTGTAAACTTCTTATGAATACCATTTTCTCTACAAAAACGTAGAAAATATTTAGAGATATACTCACCTCCTCTGTCAGCCCTAAGGACTTTGATGTGCAGCCCACTCTAGTTTTCCACAAGTACTTTGAAATTGCGAAAATTTTCAAACAATTCACTTTTTTTTTTCAAAAAGTAAACCCAAGTTTTTCTTGTAAAATCACCTATGAATGTTAACACATAGTGGCTTCTTGCAAGCGATGGAGTTTACATCGGTCCACACAAATCTGAGTGGACAATCTCTAAGGGTGCCTTTGCCCTTATGCTTTTCCCGGAAGTAAAACTTTCTCTGTGTTGTTTCCCCAAAATACAACCTTCACAAAGGCTATCTGGTTTCTCTATCAATGGTAAACCACTTACCATTCCTTTTCTGTTCAACAGGTTAAGACCTCCAAAGTTGAGATGTCCAAATCTCAAGTGCCAAAACCAATTGTCATCTTTTGGTTCGCTTTGGAAAGTCTCTTGTGCCACTGCTGCTATCTTTTCTTCATTCTTCAGATCTGCTCTCATTCTAAGAGGGAGCATCTTGTTCTTTGTCATTTTCACTTCAGCAATACATTTTTTGCTGGGTGGTTTATCCATGATGGTATAAACATCATTCTCAAATAAAACATTATACCCCTTATGGAAAAGTTGTCCAATACTTAAGAGGTTACACTTCATTCCTGGAACATAATAAACATCTGCTATGGATTTCTTTGCACCTTTTCTTGTTAAAACATTTACAATCCCTTTTCCCATAACAGAAACTTTGCTATCAGTTCCTAGTGTGACTTGTGACTTCACACTCTCATCTAACATAGAAAACATTGCTAAGTTTCTTGTCATATGGTTACTGCAACCGGAGTCTAGAAACCATAAATCCTCATTCTTTTCTTCAGCCATATTACAAGCTAAAAACAAATTATTTTGGCTGATATTTTCCTTAGTGAAATTTGCATGAGTTCTACTTGCCATATCTTGTTGCTTCTTTCTACATTCATTAGCATAATGACCATATTTTTTACAATGGTAACATTGGACATTGGTTTTATCATACCTCTATCCTTGAGCATTCTGCTGACCACTCTGCTGGCTGTTGTCTTGGCCGTGGCTATGATTTTGACTGTTGCACTTTCCATGTGAATGTGAAGGGTTGTTCCTTCCACCTTTGTTTTGGCTTCTGCCTCTTCCTCTTTTGTTTCCTTTGCCTTGCCCTCTTCCTCTTCTGAAAGACATCTGGGTCTTAAAGGCATGCTCAAGAGATGAGTTTTCACTTCTACCCAATCTTTGTTCATGGGTCATCAGTGATGCATGTAGCTCATCGACTGAAAAATTTGTGAGATCCTTAGTCTCCTCTATGGTGGTGACAATCACATCAAATCTTGAGGGTAAAATTCTCAAGAGTTTTTCCACAATACTCTTGTCTTCAATAGTCTCTCCATGAGATCTTATTTGTGTGACCATTCCAATCACATGAGTGAAGAATGAGTCAATAGTATCTGACTCCTTCATACAGAGAGTCTCAAAGTCTCTCCTCAGTAACTGAAGTTTTGTTGTCTTGACTTTTTCCATGCCTTGATAGGCTGTCTTGAGAGTTTCCCATGCTTCTCTGGATCTCTTGGCTACTTCTATCCTCACAAACACACTCTCATGCACTGCTTGATGTGAAAAGAAAATATCTTTGGAGTCTTTCTTCTTATTGCTCTTCAACATCTCTCTTTCTGCATGAGTTAACATATTAAACTCATGTTCATCTGCTGGCTCTTCAAAGCCTTCCTCAACAAATTCCCATAAGTCTTGGGAGACAAATAATGCTCTCATAGTTATTGACCAGTACTCATAATTTTTCCCATTAAACATTGGGAGATGGATATTTCCCATACCCATACCAGTGCTAGCTCCAGACATTCTGCACTCTTAACTATGATTCAAAAACACTTGAATGTTCTGCAACAGTAACACACAAACTGTATAGAGAAATAATTTTCGATTCTTTTGGCTGAGTCTTCACACTACTGGAGAAGCTGCTGCAATAAAGAACTCCTTTCCTGCAGCTTCTTTGATCTTCAAAGAGCCTAGAATAGCTCTGATACCATGTTGGAATATTGAAAATTCCAGAACAATAAATGGAGAATAAAACTCCCCTCTTCAACACAGAGAAAATATTAAAAATTTCACTCAAATGAGACAAAGTTCAACACTGAAAAATTCTATTTCATTCACTGTAAAAATTTATTACAAAAAAAAATTTCTTCCTCTAAGAGGGATTACAAAATGCTGGACTGTTACAAGACACAGTGCCAAACAAAACTCTTCTCTGCCTCACACAGAAAATACTCTGTTCACTCTTCAATAAAATAAATACACTGCTGTGCAATTCGAACTCTTACACTCTGCTGTGTGTAAAAACTTAAAACTTACAATCCTTTCACCTTTTTATACACTTCTGTGTAATAAAAATGACATACTATCTATTTTAAAAAAAAATTACAATGCTTTTTTCCCTTTTTGTTTTTATATGCCGTAACATATAAAACACATTATAACAAAATTAAAACAAATCTATTTTAAAAAGACTTCGTTGGGGGCCCACTAAATGTTTTAATATATATATATATATATATATAACATATATTAAATCATAACCAACCTTGGATGAATATTTTAACACCATCGTATATGTTTTAAAACTTAAAACATAACAAAACTTTAATAGACTCTTTAACCTGGTGGACCCTGCTGGACTTCAAACAAAATTCACCCAAATCGAAATGATCATTTTCGCGTTCCAAAATGGCGTATTGAAGTCAGCCAATTTTGTGACGTTAATTCTCAATAGAATACAACTTATAAAAATTCGGGTTCGGATTTTGGCAATGCAACCGACCCAACAAAACAGCGCAATCCAATATATTTACTCCTCATGGCCCTTTCAAACAAATAAAAATCTGGTGGTGAGTTTCTGAGCTTTGAATGTGGTGGTTGCAGGAATTAAAAAACGGAAAGGACAACATTTAAGTTTTCTCGTTGCGTGGTTTGGAACCACAATCTCTTCAATGTTCAGGCGGCTACTGCAGAGCCATTAAACAACAACTTGCATGTTTAATTAAATGCAAATTTTAATTTCTAGATGGCGTGCTCCAGACAAATTCCTGTAGCATTTGTCCTTCTCTGTGTTGTTGAAGTTGAAGTTAAAATTCAACAGAGAGATTTTCTCAAACGCATTTTTATGTTTTAAAAACTATTGGATCTCATAACTGTTATTTATGCTGCTTGTAATTTGGCTTTGTGGAGATAATAAGAATTTATTTGTGAGTAACTTGTGTGCAATATCTTCTCCTCAAAATTTCATGTTAGCCTAAGAAAATCTCAGCGAAATGAAAGAGATTTGAGGATTGATTTTGTGTACATAAAATAGTATAAGTATGTGCATGTGTGTTTTACTATGAGATATAAATTTTTAGTTATATAACCCAAGTTGCTTTCATCACCTGGATTTCAAGGAGCAACATCATCAACCGTAATATTTTATACAATTTCTCAATGTCCCAGAACACCATGAACCTGTACCCAGAATTCTTCTTGCAACTGTCAACAAACATTGTGACTTTGATTATGAGACGAACACAGTTTCTTTTCCTCGACCGTGAGTTCCTTCTACACCGACTTTGGAATCAAGCAAGAGAAGTAAAGTCGACTTGGCAAGAAATTGGCGGCCCGAGTTCGAATCTAGTAACAATTGTCCCTATGTTGTGCTTCCTGAGCGGAAGATCCCCTTTTCTGTTGGATCTTAACCCTCTCCCTTCTGCTGAATAAGAAGGGCGAGCTTTAGGGTTCACCACAAGATCCTCTGCAAACTCTCGGCATCCTGGGGGGGCAAATTGATCTTTTACATACCCAACTTTGATGGCTTTCATCTCGCGAGTAACACAGAGAACCCCAACCGGGGCCGAGAGGAAGATTTCAAAATATGAAATCTATGAAAAATTTATGTTCACCAAGTTAGAGTATGTTGAGATATTTTCAGGAGCTCTGGGCTACTACGGTTGCTGAGGAACTAGATTTTTATTTCCACACAACCTTTATAGGCATGTCTAACGAGCCCTCCAACATGATCTACAACCAAAAACTGATGGATCTCCATTATGCCACTTGAAGTCAACAAATTTAAGTACACACCCAAATTCCAACTTAATGACAAATTGATCCCATGATATATATGCACGTAAGCCAACACAAAATCTAGCCCACATAATTCAAAGTGTAGTAGGATAGACAACACTGTGACCTTTAGGTAATTTGTTGCTCAAGATGCCTAGATGGTGATATGTCAGCTTTTGAAGGACGTATCCAATTACCAGTACCTACAAATCAGTCTTCATCATGCTGCCTTTCATGGTTAGGACCAGCTCCCCAACGATCACATTCATCCCTATTACCAAATCCAGCAAACTTTGATCGTGGCTCATAACACCCAACAGGGGGTTGGGCATCCCATCTACGTGGTGCCTCATAGTTATCATGCCTTCGAGGTTAAGAGAGGCGAATGTCTAGGAAAACATGAGATTAGAAAGGGATGGATCAGTGACATGAAAATGGACCATGTGAGGCCCACCCAGTTTAATTCGAGGGAGCTAATGGTGTTGGTGATATATTGCAGAGGTCAGGTGTTGAGGCCTTCCGATAGCACAGGCATAGCCTTCGATCATGGCAGTCCATTTCAAAAAAAAAATTTACTAATTATGTCGACACTTTGTGTGCATTCTCCATATTGTCAAACATAGCATACATTTTCACAAGTTTAGCTTCCAAGAGTATGTTTTGTTCGAGTCCATTTATGAGCATTTGGGTATGACATTGGCTTATTGATTTCACGTTGGTGCAATCCTATGAAACTGAATAGATCTTCCCATTTAATCCCTATTTCATACAAGCCACTAAAGGTGTATGGCCAGTTAGTAACATCACACATTAAATAATTGAGAGTGAACAAATTATAGCAATTTTCTCACTTAAATTCAATCATCTTATTTTCTCGTTTATCTTCAGATAACAAAGGGATATAGACCCTCGTCACATCAATTTTGTTCCATAAGAATTTTCACTGACAGAGGTGAAATTTAATATGTCAAATATACAAATATACAAGAGAAATTCCGTATATGAGCCCTCAAAAAATAATTTAAAAGATTTTAGGTATATTTTCTTCCTATGTCAGTCCTGAAACACGCAAAATTTCAGATAAACTGTAATGCATTAATCTCAATATTTCTCGATGTTTTTTACGCAAGATTTATTCATATACTATCGAAATTAAATTACCTACCTAGTTCACGCATGCCAAGCCACACAACAGCAATGCCGCCAACAGAATTACGTACCTACTCATTGTCGGTCAGATCCTTTCCCTGTAATTTCCTGCGCTTGAATTCGACTTGAAACCTCTTGAAGTAGGCCTCGGGTTTTCTGGGCTTTCACGAAAACCATGGTTCTGGATCTCCTCTCTCCTACTACAGCCTTCTACTCCTTGCTCATTCATCAAAGTTAAATTCTAAATTTGGGTGCTACTACTGGAGTCACTTGTACTGGACCGACTCAACCAACTATGAAATCATGGAAGAGGGTTATCTTCTTCTTCTTCTGTTACAATGGAATCACAATCGGGTGGAGATAGAGGGTTTGTATAGGTGGTTGGGTTGTAACATATCTTCAATGATGTATCCAAAGGTGAGTTAATCTCGGTTGCTATTCTATTTATTCAAACAAGATCCTAAGATTAATCTCGATTCCAATTTTACTTTTTCAAACAATACTTTAACCACAACGTACAGTAGCAGAGAAATAAATGGGAAGAGTACCTTGTTGATGGAATTGAACTCAAAGTAGTAGGTGGAATTTGATGGTGCTTTCTGTGGGTAGTGTCAATCCGTGTGATCTAGTTCCTGAGAAGCACAACCACAACCATTGTCGATCTTTTCACTAAACGCTTGACCGTTGGACATGAAAAAGCTTCACCGCTAGAGCATCTAGGGGAATCTCCTTGCAGATATTTAACAACGCCTCTTTCTGCGCTCATTTCGCGCTCCTCAGGTGAATTATTAGGGATAAAGCATCACAAAAGAGGCGTTCTATAAACATCCTTGTGATCTTTGTTATGTTCCCGCCTAATTTTATTTTTTTTTGTCGGGTATGGTTTTTATTTTATTTTATAGTGTAAGTTTTAAAGGTTATTTCGTTTTAATTTTTTAAGTGGGTAAAAGTGGAGCATTAAAATCATTTCTTTCAATTTCAATTAAGATTTTTAATGGATTAAAGTAGGGAGAGAAGATTATGGTATTGAACTAATTATTTTTAATTACAATTTATAAATTATGTAAATAAAAATAAATTATTTTAAATAATTAGTGGTAATTTATAGCAAAGATGTAAAAATTAAAAGGTAAACACAATAAGTTGATTTCCTAATAATTAAGATAATTAAATCTTATTGACTTCTACAATTTGTTATGTTGAGAGAGATGGCAATTTGGACCATGCCCAAATCACCAAGATTGTTCCCTGTTACACACATGGCCAATGTGAGCTACCAAACCATGAAAAAATTGAAATTGAAATTTATATTGATATTCCCTAAAGACAAAATAGGTCAAGCTAGAGATTATACCCATCATGAGAAGCCCATATAAAATGGTGGGGTGTGTGGGCAAGAGACCCCATGAAGATGAGAAATAAATAACCATTGAAGTGAAGTAGAAAACTAGTAAACTAATCACCCTAAATGAAACAACAATATATCAAAACCTAGGCATACAAGAAGTTTATCCCAAGGAGGAAAAACAAAACATTAAGAAAATAATGAGACAACAATGGAGGAACACAAACAACCATGTCCAAATAGAAGTAAAATTGAAACCAAAAGAGTAGCGATAATGTGGGCACCTAATTAGCATAATATTATAGGTGCCACTAGCTCCAAGTCAAATTAATGATATATTTCATAAAATATTACAATATACAACGAAATTATGGCATACAAAAAGCAAAGAATCAAAATTTATTACAAGATATTAATGACAACAATATAATCAAAATGGAAGATTGGAATCCCAATATTTCCATCAAAGTAAAATGAAGTTCCCCTTGTAGATACATAGGGCATCCATGAATTTTCACTTACATTACAAATGCAAAACAAAACCAAAAGTGATAATACCTACCAAAACAAAATATTTTGATCATCGACTTCAATGTATTCATGATACTTCATATGGTCTTTCCAATCCTGTACACATAAATATTGACCCTTCCCATAAAACATTAGATCCAGATATTCAAGTTATAAAGCTAGAAGAAATTTTAGTGTTGAATTCCCAATCAATTAAAAAACTCCTAGGAAAATAATTTAACATACTCTAAAACTAGGGTCACAAAATTACATTGAATCAACATTTTAACATATCAATTTCAATTCATACTATTTATTATTTACAACCAAGTCCCTACCTCCTTGAAAAAGTTCCATGACCTTTTGGGAACCCAGTTCTTCATCTTCGGTTACAAACATGAGTCCTAGTAGATCTGAGTCTAGAATATATGAATCCATTTCCAATATTTCCTTGCAAATTGAATACAATTATGAATCTTCATCTTGTGTATCTTCCGAGGAGATATAGAGACCAACCAATTGCTAGTCTTACAGAAGAGGATACTAATATAAGCTTCATTTCATATACGCTTCCACCTTTTGATTTGTTGTTTGTAAATACTTTTATGTAAATATAAGACATATTTTGACAACAACAACAACAAAAAAAATAATGGGTGATCTACAATAAAAGGCATTGCTTTTCTTGCATTCTGCAACTATGTTGGAGCAAAAAAAGAATGACAGTCACTAGAAAAATATGCATACCATTAGGATTAGAGATTGTTTAAGCCAGTACAAACAAAGTCTGTGCCATGGAGCACATGGTTTTGTATCAAGATAATAAGGTATATGTATATAATAAGTTGAAAGGAGTACCACGTATTCTTATATGGCATAACTTCTGATCTAGTTTATCTTAGCTTGAAAAACTTGTTAGATGGGACTATGATAATAAACTATCAACCAACACAAAAAATATTAATGGGATTTCAACTTTCAAGGGCCTTTCTAGAAGCTGGTCCATTCAGTCATGATAGCTAAAGGGATTATCTACTATTAAGTACATAACATGATGCATTTAAAAAAGTATGATGACAATAAAGAATCACTACTTCCACCTACAGGGGGTTCAATAGGATGGCCTATGTCGGTTGGAGAAGGCTAGCTAATAGCCCAGCCAACACAGTTCTTTGCTAAGCCAACATAGTTCTCTTCAGAGACATTAGAATAGAAAACTTTGGATGGTCCAGCTGATGCTCCTTCACTCAACCGGGGGTGTGGGAAACGTCCTAACCATTCTTGACATGTTACTATCAGGAAGGGGTGAATCTCTACTCACTCAATGCTTTCAACTTGTCATTGACTGATTTCCATGCGTAGGGATGGTATAAACCACTTAGAAAAACTCTCCATACCAAAGCCAATATGCAGGAAAAAAACTTCACCTGCTTACCTACTAATTGAATGGATTTCAATCCATGAATAATCTAGCTCAATTGTTGGAACCTTTACCTCATCTATGTTCCACTACCCTGCCACCGTTTGATTGAACTAAAAAATTGTATGCCAAAACCAATGCATCAAAATACACTCTTTGTGAAGCATAGATTTTGTGGCATAGTACCCTCAAGATACGCAGTCGTACCTTCTTCCTGTCTGGTCTCAACATCATATGAATCATACCTCCTTTTCCTTGAATAATTCCTCTTCTTGTGAATATTCATTCCAAATTTGTGTTCATCAATCAAATTCGTTTCTCATTACGCATTATCCTTAGTCCTTGTGCTTCTCATTTTGGGGGTCATCAAGGGGGTGCCTAGATGTGATACAAGGTTTTGTTGTGCTCACTCTTTGGTAAAATTTATATTTTTCTTATATTCCTAAGGATGGGTGGTATTGCCGAGTTTTATTACCGCTATACTTGCTTCGCCAATAGATGTATCCTAAACCAATACCATAGCCCAGTTGAAGGCTTCCAGACCTTCAAATTATTGTCAAGAAAGTTCCTCCCAAAGCCTGAAGTAACTCTATCTGAGGAATGGGTGAAAAGGGATATGGATGAGGTACCTCCTAGTATGCTACAAAAAAATGGTGGTTTTATGCTAAAATCCTTAAGACCGGGATATCAAAGGTCTATCCAACTGCTAGATAAAAGCATCATTTAAAAATAGTCATGTTGTTGTTGGCCAAGTTGTATGGAGAAAAGGATGGAACCATGTTTCATGAATCATGGGTGCCTATGGTGAATTAAATTTGTACTCATGGGCCAACATCCAACTGGAGTGCAATCATGTCCCCTTCATTGTATAAAGCTTTCAGGGAAGTGAAGAGTGCCAAGCCAAATAGTTTCTTTATGTCTAGCTACCTTTTGGACTCCATCTATTAAGAAAATTAATTTCCAGAACTAGAATGGAAATGGTCCAAGTTTTTTCCTCCGGTACATGTTTAATGAAAGCTATTATGGGATTACAAGCATAGATCATAGATGACAAGAATATGCAACCATTTTATTTCTCAAGTTTACTCTTTTTTAATTGAGAAAGAGTGTCCATGCCTCTCGGAACAAGAATAGGCTGTCATAGGATACATTAGGGACTAGTATTTGCATGAACATGAAATCTACATCAAAGTTTATGCCATATGGTGCATCGATATATTCTTGTCTACTACCTTTATATGCTCTAGACAGAGTGGTTTAGTTGGAAATATTATATCAGACATATTCTCATCAAGTTATAGCTACTCTTAAGAGGGAAAAGAGGTCAATATGGCCCAAGTTACTTATCAAGATCATATATTATGGAGTTGATGGCACCAGCCAAGCCATGAAAGAGGCCATTGAAATTGAATCATATCATTTTGGAGAGACAATTTTCAGGAGACATGATCCTGAAGTTGTGATTATTAGTCATTGTGTTGTTATCAACCATATGTACTCTTATACCCATGAGAGGGATACTGATGAGGAAATATTCAAGAGACTTATTTATCCATCTAAGGTTAAAGAAAAGCTAAGTCAAGGAACTCAGAAGAAGGTCGAACAGACTCATGCTTCACCTATTTTCAACCTCGAGGAAGAATTTGAAAAGCTCTATAGGGCATTGGAACAAGTGAAGGAGATGAAGGAAGCATTAGAAAAAGAAGTAGGAAAACTCAAGAGGATTATTGAAGAAGAGCAAGCAGCAAAGGAGGCAGAAGAAGAGAGAAGGAAAGTAGAACAAGATGACCTGGTGAAATAATTGGCTTTTGAAACTTAGCAAAGAGTAAAGCAGTAGGAAAAACAAAGGAAAATTGATGAAGAGCTTCAGAGGAAAAGAGATGAGGAACTCCAAAAGAAGAAGGAATAAGCTATGTGGAAAGATAAAAGGATTGAACACCATGACATTCTATCATCTCTGAAGATAAGCCCCACTCCTCAGTCTCCAGTGGAACCATGTTAGATTGAAGAAATGGAGAAGGAACAATTTTTCCCCATGACCATGGCTGACCGAGTAGTGGTATCGAAAACATTCAATTATGAATACAAGAAGAAAAAATTCAATAGGAGAGTTTCCAAAAATGATAAGGTTGGGAGAGTGATTTTCACTAAGGAGTTTCTCATTCATGAAACAACAACTGATCGAGAGATGACTACAACTATCTGTATTACCATGGCCCAAGCAACAAGTGATAATGTTTCCAAGTTGAAGAGAAAGGTCTATGATGCTCAATTGTAACTCAATGCTACTATGCAAAGAATTACATAGCTAGAATTCCAATAGCAGCATGAACTAGACTCAGTTAAAGAGTTTAAAGGGAAAGCACTTGAGATCCAAGAGGAACTGAGTATGGTTCAGAAATAATTCTACAGGAGCATTCAGGGCATCAAAGATAAAACTCCTAATTTTGACGGTTATATAAAGAGGATGGGGTCTATCAAGGAATAATTGGAGAATATTCTAGATATGTTAGATGACATCATTAAATGGAAAATACAATATCCTGATGAGGGGGTAGACATTCCTCAACTCAACAACTTGGAGAAAATAAATTTGTTTTCTTAAGCTTATAAATGTCTCAACATGGCTAAAGCCTTAGAGGAAAAGGCTTAGGAAGCTTTAAAAATTTGCTTCAAGTTTGAAGGAGAGGTTGATGTAGTATTAAATAACTTCAATTTGTCGATGTTCCAGTTAGCATTTGGTCCTGTACTTGTGGAGCAGTGCATATAATAAAAGGAGAGAGTGATAGACAGTTGCAAGAAGGATATCCATGGATTAAAATTTATCACCATGGACAACACAGTTTATATGAATATTTGCAGAATAAAAAGCCGATGCAAATTAAAAGGTTGGTGTCTCTATTTATAACAAGGTTTTCATAGGTATGAGGCTATGGTATTAAGCAAAGAATTTTGAGTAGTTATGAAGAATGTTGAGTAGTTAATCTAGGACTTTGGTCAATATAATATTTTTTTTCCCTTTAATCTCATATAATTATGTTGAATATGGCTCCTAGTGAGACACGTGTGCCAAACTAGGAACATGAGGTGCCTATGAGAGGTGGGAAATATGGTTGAAGTAGCTCCACATTAAATATAAGGTTCAAGCCAAAGAAAATGGAATATTTGATTTAGAAGCATCTTCACCCGTAATCTTTGTGTTCGTGTAATGCCTATATCAAAATGGAGAGTTGGGGGGTACCTCTAATGGGATCTTAAGAGGTGTTGTTTATAAAAATGCAACCATAACTTATCTCCCACCCTAAACTTATTTGGCACTCTGATCCAGGTGGATATTGGTGGCCACCAACCTCCTCCACTAACTCAATGGTTCTTTATCTTCTTATATGTTTTTCTATGGTTTTTTGGGTCCCGAAATTCTAGGGCCATTTGTAGGCCCTAAATGATGTTTTCTGGCCTTTTATGAGTCTATATTTTTTCATTTCATTCCCTAGGCCCAACCAAAAGTTTTAATCCTAAATATAGTTCTTTCAAATGGACTTATTGTGTGCCCCAAACAGATATTTTATGCAAAAGCTGCACAACTCGGAAGTTGATTCTAGGGTTATGGTTTTAACCCTCTTGGGTTCTTTCTTTATATAAAAAAAATTGATTAAAATAACATAAAAGTTAATGGAAATGAATGAATAAGGTTGTGTAATAGGGAGTGTCAGCAATTTCCAGGTATGCTAAGGAGAGAGTGGCAAGGTGTGCTAGGTAGTGCTAATTCATTCTAGTTAAGTGCTAGGGTGGCATGCGATCAAGATGTGCCAATTTCCAGGGTGTGCCAACATGTGCTAGGAAGTGTTAGGGAGTGCCATGGAAACACAAGGGAGCACTACGTAAAATTAATGCATGGAAATTAACAAATAATAATTTGTGACATGAAGTGTCAATGAGTTCCAGGTGTGCTAAGGGGGAGTGACAAGGTATGCTAGAGGTCAAGGAAACATGCCAATATGTGCCAGGTTCTAAGGTGTGCCAATGCATGTTAGGGAGTGTTATAGAGTACCAAGGAAAGTCAAGGGAGCCTTGACTTGGTAACTTGTTAAGTGGGATGAGTTGAGATTGGAAATGAGTAGCCTAAGATGAGTTATAGGAAGTTCTTAGGTGAAAAAGGAATAATATAGTTGTAGTAATTGTAACTTGGTCAAGCTATTTTATCATGGAATGACTTAGTTGGTTTCCCAAGTCTAAAAAAGGTGAGGTAGTTGTGAAGGCATGATAGCTAAGGAGTTCCAAGGCATGCCAAGGAATGAAAATGTGTGATAAAACATGGCAGACAATTTCAATGCATGTTGAGGATTGTTAGGGAATTTCAGGGGAATAAAATGGAGAATTAGGTCAAAATTCTTGGTAATGAACGAATAAGAGCATGTGCCAAGGAGTGTCAGTGAATTCCAGTTGTCTCGAGGATGAATTGGCTTAGGAGAAGTTCATAATAATACTTGCAAGAGGGAAGACTATGGTTGTGATAAGGTGTGGACAAAATAATTTCAGAGAAAGCGAAACTTTGGGTTGGGCACAACACTGTTTTGCTAATAACTTGGTTGGGTTCCCAAGTTGCAAAAAAATTAAGGCAATATAAGGGGGTATGAAAACTAGGGAGCGCCAAGCTGTTCCAGGGAATGTAAGGTTCCCAATTAAGGCTAGTTGTGAGGGCATGAGTGCCAAGGCATGCTTGGGAATGCTAATATGTAACAGATGGTGTGAAGGCATGTCGAACATGGTAATATGTTCCAAGTTTTAAGCGATGCCAAGATGTGCAAGGGTGTGACAATGTGTGTCAAGGATGGTTAAGGATACAAAATGGAGAAATAAGTTAAAATCCAAGGAGATGAACACATAAAAGGGTTAATAAGTCATCAATTTTCCTTTTCTATGAGGGTCATGCTAGGCACACCAACACTAGGTGTGAATAGGTGCCAAGTGCGAAGTGTTAGTGCACTTTACGTGCCAAATATTCCTATATTTCTTCTCATTTATTTTCCGATAATTGATCTCAAATAAATTTAATATTAAACCATGCCAAAGCATACCAAGTCATCTCAATGCATGTTAAACATGTTAAGACTTTCCAAGTGCTAACATGTGCCAAGTTCCAATGTGTGTCAGGGAGTGTCATGAATGGTATGAAGTGGTAGGGCATGTCGAAAAGTTCTAAGTAGAGATTTCCAATGCATGATGAGGAGTGTTAGGGAGTACTAGGAAAACACAAGGGAGGACTAGGTCAAAATGAATGGAAGTGAATTAATATGAGGGTGTGTGAGGGAGTGGTAATGAGTGCTAGTTGTCATGCCAAGGAGGGAGTGAGAAGGTATTCTAAGAATTCACACACCATATTTCCCACTCACTTATTACCATACCCACACCATAAAAAAGAACCATAAAATGCCATTCTTAAAATCTCTTGTGTAGTTTCGTAATGTCATTCAAGTAGACTCTCTCAATTACTTATGTCTGTAATGGTGCAACAATTTTTGTTTTCTCTTAAATGAACTCTTTCTCGACATGCACCCAATAATAAATAAATCATCCATTGAAAATAAATGGAAATGAATGAATAAGAGGGTGTGTTGTGGAGTGTTAGACATGCCAAGGGGAGAGTGACAAGGCATGCTAGAGAATGATATGGCATTTCAAGAAGTGTCAGGGTGCGCTAACATGTGCAAAATAGTGCCAATGCATGCCAAGATATGCCATGTGTTAATGCATGACGAGATGTGCGAGGTGTTAGGGTATGAAAACACGTGTCAAGGAGTGCCAGGCAAAGAAAGGGAACACCAAGTTAAAATGAAAATAAATGAACACATGTGAGGGTTAATAATTCAGGACCTTACCTTTTCAAGATGGACATGCTAGGCATACCAACAATAGTACCAATACATGCCAAGAGCCAAGTTTTAGCGTGTCCTAAGTGCCAAATCATCCTTTATTACTTCTCTCTTAATTGTGAATAATTGATCTCAATTAACTTTTATCTTAAACCATGCCAAGGAATTCCAGGGCATCCAAACACATGCTAAGAATTTTCAAGTGCCAAGAGCCTATATGTGTCAGGCAGTTATAGGGCATGTTATGGAGTTAGAGGTTTGCTAAGGAGGGACTGAAAAGATGTGCTAGATATTTCCGAGGCATGCTAGAGTTATCGGGAAGCATACCAAGATGTTCCAAGTGCCAATGTGTGTTGAGTGTTAGATATTTCCAAGGGAAACACAAGGGAGTACTATGTAAAAATGCATGGAAATGAATGAATAAGAGTGTGTGATAGGGAGTGTCAGTGAGTTCTAGGTGTGCTAAGGAGGGAGTGACATGGTATGCTAGGCAATGCTAAGTCATGCTAGTGTGCTAGAGTGGCATGTGGCCAAGATGTGCTAGGTGCCAGGGTGTGCCAGCACATGATATGAAGTGTTAGGGATTCCTAGGGACACACAAGGGAGAAATATGTGAATATAATGCATGAAAATGAAAAATAAATAGATTATGACAGGAAGTGTTAATGAGTTCTAGGTGTGCTAAGGAGGGAGTGACAAGGTATGCTAGAGGTTAGGGAAACATGCCAAGATGTGCTAGGTGGTAGGGTGTGCCAATGCATGTCAGGAAGTGTTATGGAGTGCCAGGGAAAAACAAGGGAGCAACGGTTTCAAATGAGTGGAAATGAATGAATAAGAGTGTTTGACAGGGATTGTTATCAAATTATATGTGTGCTAAGGATGGAGTGATAATGTATGTTAGGTAGTGCCAAGGAATGCTAGAGTGTTAGGGCGACATGCCAAGATGTGCCAAGTGTCAGGGTGTGCCGATGTGTTTCAGGGAGTGTTAGGGAGTTCCATGGAAACATAAGGGAGAACTAGTTAAAAATGCATGGAAATGAACAAATATAGAGTGTGTGATAGGGAGTGTCGGTGAGTTCCAACTATGCTAGCGAAGGAATGACAAGGCTATATGCTAGGAAATGACAAGGAATGCTAGAGTTCCATGGAATTTCAGGGAATTGTAGGGTGTGTCATGGAGATCCAAAGCATGTCAATGAATGTGGGGGATGCTAACACATGCCACATAGTTCCAAGGGATTGTTATATGTTTCAGATGTTATGGCATGTCAAGATGTAAACTATGTTGCTCAATTTTTTTATGGCCACGATTGGACGTGAGCCTTGAATTGGTAGCTTGTTAAGTGGGATGAGTTAATATTGGCCATGATTAGCCTAAAACTAGTTATAATTCATTCTTAGGCGAACAAGGCATAGTCTAGTTTTACTAAATGAAACTTGGTCAAGTTGTTGTAGTCGAGGTAGGACATGGTTGGGTTCCCAAGTCTAAAAAAATAAGGGTGGTTATGAGGACATGATAGTTAAGGAGTTCCAGGGTGTCCCAATGAATTAAAAGGTGCGCTAACACAATTAGTGTTAATGCGTGACAAGGAGTCTTTGGGAGTGTTAGGGCATCACAAGGGAGAACTAGTTCAAAGTGCATGGAAACGAATGAATAAGAGTGTTTGTAAGTGAGTGTCAGTGAACTCCAAGTGTCCCATGGACAAAGTGTATTAGGATACTTTCATAATAGGACTTGCAGGAGGGAAGCCTATGATTGTGATAAGGGGATGGATGAATTAGTTTCAGAAAAGGGAGACTTTGTGCTAGACACAACACTATTTTTTCAATGACTTGGTTGGGTTCCCAAGTCGAAAAAAATTAAGGTTATCTATGAGGGCATGACAACTAGGGAGTGCCAAGGTGTTCAGGGAATCCCAGAAAGTGCTAACAAATTCTTGAAAGTTCGAAGGCATATTAGGCATTCCAAGATGTGATAGGTGCTAGGGTTTGGCACCAACACATGCTAGGGAGTGCTAGGGAAACAAAATGGAGGACTAGTTTCAATTGCATGGAAATGAATGAATAAGAGTGTGTGATAGGGAGTTTTAGCAAGTTATAGGTGTGCTAAGGAGGGAGTGATAAGGTATTCTAGGAAATTCCAAGGTGTGATAGAGTGTTAGGAAAGCATTCCAAGATGTACCAAGTTCCAAGGTGTGCCAATGTGTTTCAAGGAGTGTTAGGGAGTGCTAGAGAAAAACAAAGGAGCACTATATCATAATGTATGGAAATGAATGAATAAGAGTGTGTGACAAGGAGTTTCAATGAGTTCCAAGTGTGCTAAGGAGGAGTGACAAAGCATGTTTGGCAGTGTTAAAGAATGCTAGAGTGTTAGGGCATCATGTGGCCAAGATATGCCAACGCATGCACGGAAGTGTTAAGTAGGAGTGCCAGGGAAGCACAAGGGAGCACTACGTAAAAATGCATGGAAATGAACAAATCAGAGTTTTTGATTGGAAGTGTCAGTGAGTTACAGGTGTGCTAAGGAGGGAGTGGCAAAGTATGCTAGGCAATGTTAAGGCATGATATAGGCCAGGGTGACATGCCAAGATGTCCTAGGTGCTAGGGTGTGCCAACACGTGCCAAGGAGTGTTAAGGAATGCTATGGAAACACAAGGGAGCACTAGGTAAAAAATAATGGAAATGAATGAATAAGAGTTTGTGACTGGGAGTTTCAATGAGCTCTAGGTGTGCTAAGAATAGAATGACAAGGTGTGTTAGGGTGTGCCAATGCATGCTAGGGAGTGTTAGGGAGTGTTAGGTAAACATAAGGAAGAATTAGATCAAAATGCATGGAAATGAACGAATAAGAGTGTGTGGTAGGGAGTTTCAATGAGTTCTAGGTCTGTTCAGGTGGGAGTGGCAAGGTTATATACTAGGAAATGCCAAGGTATGTTAAACTACCAAGTCATCTTAGGAAGTGCTAGGGTGTGTTAGGTAGTGTAAAATAATGTCAAGGAATGTAGGGGATGTTAACACATGCCACATAATGCTAAGGAATTTAAGAAATCTGAGGCATTATGGCATGTTAAGATGTAAACTATGTTGCTTAGTTGTTTTATGATCACAGTTGGATGTGATGAGCCTTGTCTTGGTAACTTGTTAAGTGGGATCAGTTGAGATTGGGCATGAGTAGTCTAATATGAGTTAGATGTATTTCTTAGGTGAATAAGGCATATGTTGAATTTCCATGACACGTGATAATCTAGGTTTGGTCTAAGAATATTTGATGCAAACAAACTCAAGTGCCACAAACATCTACTTTGCACAACCAAATCTACACACATCAGGGAATCAACTAGTGCACATGAAATCTTATAACTTTTTCAGACCATTATTCATTAAATTACAAACTAAAATAGAATAGGATAGAGCCCTCATACTAGGGATCATGGCCCTTTACAATCAAACCGATACAAGGAATACAACTAGGGCTTGGTGTTAGTCCTTTTACAACCAATCTACCTCGAACAAGAAAACACTTGACCCACTTTTTGATGGTGGCCACACATAGCCCTTTCAATCCACATGTCTTGAACACATCTGGCAGGTCCTCTTGCCTCCCATTATGCAACTCCTCAATATGCCTCTATTAATGAACTCAACTCCTTCAGGTTACTGAACTTGGCTCAAAAAACTTTCCCCTCTATATACCTCTTTTTTCCTTTAAGGTTTGCAACACTTAGGGTTTTAGACCAATTTTTCACCACTCTTTCGTGGAAAACTGTTTGGTTTGCCCACTTTTTCCATCTGTTTCTCCAAGATGACAAGTTTAGGGATATGAAGGTTTCCCTTATTCTCAATGACTTAATGCTATACAATACAATGAACTATGGCTAGTGTTCTAGCCCACTTGACTACTACTTTAGTCATTCAAAGTATGCACATCCTTAGGCCCAAGACACCTACCCTTATACCACTTTGGTTTTCCTTCACAAGTACAAGACTTAGAGCTCTTCTTTGACAATGACCTAACAACCCTCCAATTGTACTTGGAATGCCATCAATTTTCTCAACCACAATCAATTATTTTACTGATCTAGTGCCCAAAACATTGCCCTCATCTAGGGCTCTTCAAATATGCCACCTAATAGTGATTTGAGTCCTCTCAAAATCACTATTCTTGTGTACCATTTCTTTGTTGTCCAATATATAAACAAATCTGAACTACTCATATTATCATCCTTCTAACAATTTCTAGATGATTAAACTAGGGTCACAAATCATCCATTAACAATCCATTTACTAAATGTTTATAGGCTTCTTTAGATCTCTATCCAAAACTATATGTACACTCCACAAAAATCAGCTCCTATTCATGTTAATCCATTCCTCATATGAAAAATTTATTCTGCTCCATATTCTACTCAGTTTCTGCCTTCCTTTAGATTTTCTATCTCCGCACATACTTCTGCAAACCATCTTCCAAATTTTTGGTATATATTACAGATATAAACCTCTCTCTAAGGGTCACAACCCCTCTTCTTCTTTACAAATTTGTCACAGTCTTAATGGCATACCTTATGGATTAAACATGCTAGGAAACCTCCCTAAATAGGGAATTATAATTATATTCTAATTTTTTAAGAACACACCCTATCCACCCATAGAAAAAATGACAACTCTTTCCACCATAAGGGACTTGACCTAGCTCATATGGATCCATAGATTCTAGGAATTTCTTTGACTGAATCTTTATCTGAACTTTAGATCTCTGCGAACCTCAAACTATGGTTACCTCATTCAATATTACTCCTGTGACTAACTCTATTGTGGCCCTAAATTCTAGTGTAGACCCTCCTCCATTTGTTTTGGTCTTTATCATAGACCTTACAACCTACTAACCACCACAAGGTAGGGTCTCAATCCTCTCTACTATTTCAAAATTTGATGCGGCCCTCGCACAGAAACACCACTGAAATCACATGCCCAAATTCTCATGAGCCGCCTCTCTTAAGATTTATTTTACATAATAGAACCAAGAATATGCCATCCTACTTCCTATGTTGAACCCATTAAAGTATGTGACATTCTTCTGAACCCTCACATGATGATCTTAATCTTGTTGTATGATCACGGCCTCCCTTTAGCAATGCTTACTCAATCCTCTAACTCGAACTACTTTAGAAATACATCTCTCTTGGCCTCCTTGATAAAATGAGCTCCTTCTCACTTGATGCTCTTGCCTTCATAATAAGGCCTTCTTAAATATATTTTCCTAGCTAGGCCTCTTAAGAATGCTCTAGAAATTACGAAATTTATCCACTTAGACCTTAGGAAATATTATTTTTTCTTCTTAATTTTCTTTTATATTTTAAACCCCATCTCGGGTCCAAAGCCCCTTCGCTTGGGTTATTTTCCCATAAATCCTTTTCTAGCCAAACTCACACAAACCCATCTTACTAGGCTTGTGGATTACCTCCCAAGCTACACAAATCAACAACATAGTCTAGTTTTAGAATCATAACTTGATCAAGATCCTATAGTCAAGCAAGGACTTGATTGGGTTCCCAAGTTGAAAATTAAGTAAGGGTAGTTGTGAGGGAATGATAAATAGGGAGGGTTAGGGCATACCAAGGAATGAAAAGGTGTGCTAACACATGATGGAAAATGCTAATGCATCTCGAGGAGCGTTAAGAGTGTCGAGGCATCACAAGGGAAAAATAGGTCAAAATGCATGGAATGAACAATTAATAGTGTGTGCCAAGGAGTGTCGGTGAATTCAAGTTTTTGAAGGATGAAGTGTTTTAGAATAAGTTCATAATAGGATTTTCAAGAGGCAAGCCTATGATTGCAATGAGAGGCTCGAAAAAGAAATTTTATACAAAGGGAGACTTTGTGTTGGGCACAATACTATTTTTCCTTTATCTATTATTTTTGTATGAAATGTGGCACACTTTGGCCAAATGGTCATGTTTTAAACTATTTTATACAATTGCATATTGTACATTGTTTTGTATAGGCTCCAGGGCACTCGGCTTGTGCTGAATTATATCTTGTGTGTCTTGTGTATCTTTCGGTTCTTGCAAATTCTCAATTAATTCTCTATTGTTTATATGAACTAGACATGCATGTGAAATATTGCCTATGTAAGCCATGTTTCTTGGTTGTTTTATGGCCATGGCTAGATGAGATCCTTGTCTTGGTAATTTCTTAACGAGGTAAAGTCCATCTTGGACATGAGTGGCCTAAGATGAGGTATAGGCAGTACTTAGGTGAAAAAGGCACAATCTACTTGTAGTAGGTGCAAGTGATCAAGTTGTTGAAGTAGAGCAATGTCACATGAACTGCAATAGCTAAGGACTTGATAGGGTTCCCAAGTCACGAAAAAATGTATTTGCAAGGGCATGAGTGCCAAGGCATGATAGGGAATGCTAACCTGTTCTAGATAGTTCAAAGGCATGCCAAATATGCTAAGATGTGCAAGGGACTATCAATGCAACAAACAGGAGAAGCAAGTTAAACTACAAGGAAATGAACACATCATAGGGTTAATAAGCCATTAATTTTCATTTTAGAGGAGGGGCATGTTATGCACACCAACACTAGGTGGAAATAATTTTCAAGTGCCAAGTGTTAATGCATTCTAAGTTCCAAATCATCCGTTGTTAATTCTTCTACTTTACAATAATTGATCTCAAATAACTTCAATATTAAGCCATGCCAAATCATACCGAGGCATCTCAATTAATTCTCCACATGCTAATGATCATGGCCTCTTTAGGACTACATCTCTCTTCGCCCCCTTGATCAACTAAGCTCCTTCTCACTTGATGTTATTTCATTCATCCTATGGCCTCATTAAATGGTTTTTCCTAGACCTCTAAGGAACCCTCTAGAACTTATGGGTTTTATCCACTTAGACCTTAGGAAATGTTAACTTCCCTTTTTAATTTTCTTTTAGATTTTAAACCCCATCTTGGGTCCAAAATACCTTTGTTTGGCTTCTTTTCCCACAAAGCCTTTTGTGACCAAATTCACACAAACCCTTCTCACTAGGCTTGTGGAGTACCTTCCAAGGTACACAATTCAAAAACATAGTCTAGTTGTAGTAACTATAACTTGGTCAAGCTCTCGTAGTCAAGCGAGGG
Source organism: Pinus albicaulis (assembly GCA_034641835.2). Taxonomy (NCBI): domain Eukaryota; kingdom Viridiplantae; phylum Streptophyta; class Pinopsida; order Pinales; family Pinaceae; genus Pinus; species Pinus albicaulis. The sequence continues at coordinate 354,389,854 of CM076583.1, read as the reverse complement.
ATTGGTTGGGTTCCCAAGGGGAAAATTAAGTAAGTGTAGTTGTGAGGGCATGATAGCTAGGGAGAGTCAGGGCATGAAAATGAATGTAAAGGCATGATAATGCGTTTCAGATAATGTCAATGCATGTTGAATTAGAGTGTTAGAGAGTGTCGAGGCATATAAAGGGATAACTAGGTCAAGATTCATCGAAAGGAATGAATAAGGGTGTGTGCCAAGGAGTGTCAGAAAATTTAAGTGTGCTAAGGATGAAGTGTGTTAAGAGAAGTTTAGAATAGGATTTACAGGAGGCAAGCCTATGATTTCTATACGAGGCTCGACATAGAAATTTTGGACAAATGGAAATCACTCTGTTCTAGGCACAACATTTTTTTTTCTTTAGCTATTTCTTTTAAATGATATGTGGCACACTTTGGCTACATGCTCTTGTTTTAAACTATTCTAGACATTTGCATATTGTACATTATTTTGTATAATTTTTGGGGTACTTGACTGATGTTAGCTTATATCTTGTGTGCCTTCTGCATCTTGTGGTTCTTACAAACTCTCAGTTAATGTTCTACTGTTTATATGAACCAAATATACATGTGAAATATTTCCTATGTAAGCTATGTTGCTTAGTTGTTTTATGGCCATGGCTAGATCATGTGATCCTTGTCTTGGTAACTAGTTAGGTGGGACAAGTTGAGCTTGGACATGAGTGGCATAAGATGAGTTATAGGAAGTTCTTAGGTTAACAAGGCACAATATACTTGTAGTAGGTGCAATTGGTCAAGTTGTTGCGGTTGAGGCAGGCCATTATTGTCACATGGAATGTGATAGCCAAGGACTTGATTGAGTTCCCAAGTCGTGAAAAAATGTAAAGGCTATCTATGAGGACATGAGTGTGAAGGCATGCTAGTGAATTTTAAGATTTTCCAGATAGTGAGAAGGCATGTCAAACATGCTAAAATGTGCCAATTGATAAGGCGTGCCAATATGTGCAAGGGTGTGTCAATGCATGCCAGGGACTGTCAAGGCAACAAAATTGAGAAACAAGTTAAAATACAAGGAAATGAACACATAAGAGAGTTAATAAGTCATAAATTTACCTTTTCCAATAGGGGCATGCTAGGCACACCAACACTAGCCGCCAATAGGTGCCAAGTGCAAAGTATTAGTGCATTCTAAGTGGAAAGTATTCATTTGTTGCTTCTCATCTACTTTCCAATAATTGATCTCAAATAAATTTAATATTAAACCATGCCAAATAATACCAAGACATCTCAACGTATTCCATATATGCTAAGACTTTCTAAGTAGCAACACATGCCAAGCGCTAATATGTGTCAGGGAGTGTTATGCATGCTATGAAGTGGAAGGGCATCTTGAAGAGTGTTAAGGTGTGCTAGAGAGTGCCAATGCATGTTAAGGAGTACTAGGACAAAACATGAAAGGATCACCAGGTCAAAATTCATGGAAGTTAATGAATATGAGGAACATGTCACAAGGACTAGTGTTAATGAGTGCTAGTTGTCATGCCAAAGAGGGAGTCAAAAGGTATGCTAAGAATTGGTAAGGCATGCCAAGAAGACCAAAGTGTGATAGGGAGTTAAATGGTGTGCTAATTATATGTTCCAAATAGTGCCAAGATATGCCAATACATGCCAAGTGCTAAGGATGTTCAGGGCGCCAGGGTATGTCAATATGTGTCAAGAAGTGTCAAGGCAACAAAAGGAATAAACAAGCTAAAATGCAAGGAAATGAACACATAAGAGGGTTAATAAGTTGGTACTTTATATTTTTCAAAATGGGCATGCTAGGCACACTAATAATAGGTCCCGATACATGCCAAGTGGTATTGTGTGCCAAGTATAATGTATGTCAATGCATGCAACCAAAGTGTTCTAGGGAATGTTACGGACTACATGCATGCCAACACATGCTAGGAGAGTTCTATGTTGTGCTAGCGCAAGCCACCATGTTCTTGGTCATCAGTTTCATGACAAGATGTTCTAAGATATGTGAGGTGCTAAGAAATTTTAGTGTGTGCCAAAGCATTAATTTAAGGTGTGCCCAGATTGTTGAGGAGCATTAGGTCATTCTCATTAATAGAATTGACAGAGTTTGATTAAGTATTAAATAATATATTTCCTACACACAGTAGTGGAAATTTATCTAAAGGGAATTTTCTAGATAATAAACTTAATAGATATGAATCATGTGTTGACTCATAGGAAAAATTTATTCGTCTAGTCATTACTTGAGGGAAATGATACATAATAATTACTTCTTAACAAATTAACTGACTCTAACCACTATGGAATTGGAAATATTATAAGAAAGACTCCACAATAATGGTCTTAAATCATGATATTTTGACAAAAAATATATTAACAGGCACATAGCATCATCAAAAAGTCATTGGAATGATTAAAAATGATGAACTTTTTTTGACCGTCACCAAACGTAAAAAAAAGAGCATTGGTGAGGGTCATTAAAAGTTCGTCACTAGAAGTGTCACCATACAGTGAATTAGTGATGGGCCTTTAACAACCCTCACCAAAAGTGTTATTGAAAATGGCTTTGGTGACAAACCTTAAAGGACCATCAGTATATACACTTAAAATGACGCTTTTTTAAGGACCGTCACCATATGTGACATTGGTGACGGACCTTAAAGGTCCATCACAAGCATGACCCTCACCAATGTCATTTTTTCTTGTAGTGTGCATGCATCTTGATATATTTTTAATTAGTGGCTTTTTGTTTCTAATTCATGAATTATTTTTGTAAGAGAAGGACAAACAAGTTCTCCTAAGTTAGGAGCTTCTTCTGTTTCTTATTATGCAATTGAATTAGAAATTATTTAGTTAAAATTTATATTTGTAATATGGATTTCCTTTATTATTAATAATTCATCTTCTAAAAATGACTATATCTCAAACCCATATATCTTGGAGATGCTTCTAAGTTCTACAAGCCCCAATTTATAATAAAATAATTGTGTTAGTTTACCCAGTAAACAACCAAATAACATAATAGGCACTGAATGAGATTTTTACAGCCTAACCCTATTCCTGAATGGAAGTTTGAGTCCATTTCAATGGATAACATAACTTAGTTTCTAGGGAAATATAAGAAACATGATGCCATAATGGTGGTGGTAGATAAATTGAGAAACATAGCTCAGTTTATAGCTATTAAATCGGCTCACAAGGAAATAAATAGTGCTTATTTTTTTTGAAGGATGTATTTAGGATGCATGTGTAATTTTTTGTAGATGTTCTACACTTGATGCAACTTTAAATTTTATCCCTACTGTCAAACAAAAATCACATAAAAAATAAAGTAAAATGTTGATAGAACATACAAGTAGATCAATAGAAGATAAGCCAAATATATATATATATATATATATATATGTGTGTGTGTGTGTGTGTGTGTTGGTGCATTACGACGTTCAACGAGATTCTTCAACCAGCAAAGTCTCAGTATGGTCCGCGAACCAGAAGTGTCACACAAACCTCTTGGACAACAATATCAGTCAAATCAAAGTCAACGAAAGTCAATGTTGTCACGGTCAATGGTCAATGCAAAAAAACATCAGCAAAAAGTCAACGGAGCCTAGTCAAAGTGAACAGTCAACCTTGATTTCTGTGCAAGAAAATGCCGATTGAAGAAATAAGAGTTTTGACCAAGATCTGGGTCAGTTTGGCCATGTGTTGACCAATGTCAGTGCTGGTCAACTCTGCAATGAAAACCCTAGGTTGAAAAAATAAATTGTATTTGCTGTGTTTTCCCACGTGTGAGAGAAGCAGAGACTCCAATAGATTATCAAACCAGTTAAATGAGGAGAGAAAATGTGATGTGATGGATGAGTGAAAATGACCTCCAATGTTCACCTATTTATATACATCAGTGAGGGTGTGTGACACCACTAATGGGGCTTCAAGGCTACATTTCAGTTCAGGCTGACCTGCACATATTTTGAATAAATTCAAAATAAATGTTTTTCTCATTACATCAAGATGATATATAGATAAATCTTGCACCTCTCCGAAAGAGGAATCCAATAAAAATATTTGCATCTTCATCAGAGCAGCACAACATAGAGTTTGGACCTAGTTTTCCAAAATTAACACTCCCTCTCAACTATGGATAGCTCCATCCACCTGTTCCATCCGAACATCATGCTTCATCTCATCGTAAATTTCTTTGATAGCTTCTTTATTTCAGAACGAAAGTGGGTCAGTCACAGAGACATCATTCCTAGCTGACAAATTCAGCCCAAAGGTATGAAACCTCTATAGGACTCAAAAGAGTCACATACCAACTCGAAGTTGGTTTACCTGACCCGAAGTTAGTTGGAGGTCTGAAACCTCACTATACTTGATCCCAGATCAAGTGGTTGGACATGTGCCATCCTAGGCATAGAGAGTATGGAAATATTTGATGCATCTATCAGTCTTTTCTACTAGTCTCTAGATTTTCCCACCTCACTGGCCAAATCAGAGGTACTTCCCATGAGTCCGGGACTCAATGGGTACATGAATATGGGACACAGATCATGAGAGGTGAAATAACTTGAAATCATAATGGTGGGGAATAAGCACCACAAGGTTTGGCAAGCCTAGCCTCAAGTGTGCTTATAGCTCCGAGAAGCTTTCCCCAAAGCCCCCCACAACTCCCAAAGCTCATCGTCCAACAAGACCCTTAGCATAGGGTGATTCCATGATATCAAGAATATCTCGAAAGGTTAGGAACTTGACCTTCCCCAAGGGGTTTGTGAGAATTTCTGTGACCTACTCGTCAGATCCTATATGATTGAGCCTTACAGTGCCTCGTTGTACCATATCCCAGAAAAAGTGGTACCTGATATGAATATGCTTGCATTGATCGTGGAACATGAGATTCTCAAACAACTGAATCCCACTCTGGTTATCGTAGAGTATCACGGTGGTATCTAGCACATGCCTAAACATCTCACTGAAGATATTTCACAACAAAATTGCTTCACAACAGGCCATACTCGCTGCAATTTATTTAGCCTCCACGGTGCTCAAAGCCACCCATTTCTTCTTCCTTCTCATCCACAATATCGAAGAAAATCCAAATGTGAAGCAACATCCTAATGTTCTCTTACGATCCAACACACTGCCAGCACAATCAACATCTATATATCCATGGAGTGTCACGCTCCCAGTAGTGTATCTCAGCCCATGATTTAGCCTGCCCTAAAGATATCTCAACAGATTCTTTCCACCAACCTAGTGAATGTGATGAGGTTCAACCATATGTTGACTCAAAGTTTTCATTTCAAAACATATGTCCAGTCGAGTGTTCACTAAGAACATCAGGGACCCTACGAGTTGGTGATACTCAATAGGATTTTCTATCACGGGCCCAGCAGTGCTGCCACTCAACTTCTTAAATTTGAGCTCCAACGGTGTCGAAACAGACTTACAATACACCATTCCAAATATTTCCAGAAGCTTCATAATATATTTTCCATGAGAAAGGAAAATCTCATCAAGTCTCTGCCAGAGCTCCAGGGCTAGGAAGTAACGCATCAATCCTAGGCCCTTGATCTCAAACTCAGTAGCGAGCTCCATATTAAACTAATGAATGAGAGGGTTAACACCTATAAGGAAGAGGTCATCTACGTACAACACTAGAATGAGAGGATTTTATCTATCAACCTTGAAGTAAAGGTTCATATCATCATTACTAAGAATGAAGCCCAATTTCATTAGGTAGCTATTTATCCTCTCGTACCAAGATCTGGGTGCTTGCCTCAACCCATAGAGGGCTTTCTTAAACCTGAAAACATGTGTGTCCTGATCCTGGACTTTGAACCCCAGAGGTTGCTCCACATACACCTCTTCCTTTATCACATCATGTAGAAATGCAGCCTTCACATCCATCTGATGAATATTTCATCCTTGCGTATCAGAAAGGGATTTGATATATCGGATGGTGGTATATAAAGCCACAGGTGAAAATATATCGTCATAGTCTACGCCTTCCTTTTGAGAGAAGCCACAGGTAATGAATATTTCCCTGAAATTTTAAGCACTACCATAAAATCCATGCTTGATCTTATAGAGCCATTTTGAGGTGACAAATGCTTTGTCCTCCAGTATCGGAACCACATCCTAGACATCATTCTTCATAATGGGCTCATATTATTCATGTCTATAATACTTCTAGACTTGATGCTTTACATCTTCTTCAAAATATCTAGGCTCAGATTGTATGATTGTACTCATGGATGCAAGACACCCTTGGTATCTATTTGCCTTCTTTCTCTCACAGAATTTCCCCCTTGGGGCCATATGTCTCTCATCATCCTCAACAGTGTCCTTGAGCCATGATGGTTTTCTCTTCATTGAAGGAGGTGGATCAATAGGGTCCATCGGTCCTTCAACATCGAGCATAATCTCATATTTCAGTTCTTATTGATTTCCAAGCCTTTCTTCATGATCTTCCTCAGGTCTTGGAAAATTGATTACTTTTCACATGGAATCATCTTTTTCAAAGGTAACATCGTGGCATATCTCCACTTCCCTTTAACCAGGCACATAGACTCTATAGGCATTTGAAGTTTTTTTGTAGCCCATAAACATTCCTTTCTTCCAAGAAGCATGTATATTTCTCCTCTTCTCCTTCGGTACATGAAAATAAACAGGACATACAAAAACTCTAAAATGTGAGACATCAGGTTTCTTACCAGAGAAAACCTCTTCAAGAGTTTTTGGGTCCAGAGAAGAATGTGGGCATCAGTTTTGTATGTACACAACAGTGTTTACAACATCTCCTCATAGAAACTTCGGAAGACCTTGGTCATATAGCATGGCACGGGAAACTTCCACAACGGTCTTATTATTTCTTTCAGCAACGCCATTATTCTCATAAGTATAGATAGTTTTGGTCACCCTCTTGATGCCAACTTCTCTACAAAATTTCTTGAACTCTTTCATCTCATATTGAGTTCCATTATTGGTCCTCAATATCTTGATCTTCTTCCCTATTGAATTTTCCACCAAGGATTTGAAGGTATGGAACCACAAGAAAGCCTCATCATTTTTCTTCAAGAAATATATCCATATTTTATGAGAGAAGTCACCTATGAACGTCATAGAATAAGAACATCCTCCCAGGGATTTCATGGGAAGCATACGAGACAAATCAGAATGTATCAGTTGCAATACATTAGATGTATTTGTCACACTTGAGGGGAAAGGTCGCCTTATATGATTTCCATCGAAACAGCCCTAACGTACATGCTCATGATCATTTGTGAACACGGGCATCCCCATCACCACCTTCCATTCTTCGAGAATGGATTTGTAGTGAAGGTGTCCAAAACTCTAGTGCCATAGTTCAATTTGTCGGATAGTATCACATGTCATCGCTCCCAGTGGACTTCCTCCACCCTGGTAGAGTGTACATCTCTAAACCGAATCGTGATAGCTTCCTTGAAACTCTTCTTCCAGATATGCACCTTCCCATCAATGAATACCACATTGAAACCTTTGTCTTCCATGGCCAAAATAGACACAAAATTCTTATTAAAATAAGGTACATATAGTACATCTTGCAAGTGGAGGACTTGACCTTGAGACAAGTGGAGGGTCACAGTCCCTGTCCCTTTCATGGGATATGTGGCATTATCTCCAAGGATAATTTTCAGATTCACATCCTTCTCAACCATATCAGAAAGTGCTTCCTTGAACCCAGTGATATGCCTTGAGGCACCACTACCTATCAACTAGAAATCCATAGTGTTGGGTGGAGATGCAGTATAGAGGGAAGATACATGAATGAATTCATTCTTTTATCATCAACAACATTTGATTCCTCATAACTAAAATTTCTTCACCTTTTTAAAGGTTGCCCATTTCCACCAGAGGGAGCCTTCCTCTTTCCTTTGAACTTGATATTCCTTTGATTTTCATTCCTCCGGTCTTTTTTGTTCTCATCATCATTGAGAGAATTGTTCTTGATAGGGAATTCTCTAGCATAGTGGTCGGTCTTGTGACATGTGTAAAATTTTCCTTTATTTCCCTGGGCCCCTGATATTCTTTTGTTCCATGGACCACCGAAGTTATTCTTCTTAGCACGAGTAGTGAAGGCATCGTTTCCTTAATTTTCATATTCCTTCATCCTTTTCTCTTCTTGTACAGATCTGGATAGTACTTCATCAAAATCAGGTATCACTTTTTTATTGAGAATGGTAGTATTGAATGCATTCCATTCAGATGAGAGACCTCCAAGTGCGATGAGAACCATCTCTCAATCAGCTATTTTCTCCCCAATAGCCAGAATATTATTCCTGATTTTGGTCAACTTTTGAAAATACGATTGAACGGATTTATCCCTGCCTTTCTTCATATTCTTCAGTTGTTTCTTGAAGAAAAGGACTTGATTTGCATTGTTTGCCTTGAACATGCTGACAAAATTATCATGCATATCTTGTGATGTGTATAGATCAGATATGTAGGCTACCAGACTCTTGTGAATTGAATCCCAGATCATCAACTTTTCTTTAATTCCCCCCTTCTTATATTTTGACTTGGTGGCAACAGGTGCAATGGATGGAGGCTCTTGGATTTTACCCTGCACATAGTCCATGACATCTTGGTCTTCCAACATAAGATCCAATGTCATCTTCCAGGAATGGAATTCTTCCTTCCCAGTCAATTTCTCATCAGCTTTAAAGCCATTATAGTTTGAGGTACCCATGCTCTTCTTCGATGATTGCTAAAAACTAGGGCTTTGTATTCACCTCAGCTCCGATACCATGTATATTTTTTCAGATGTTCTATGCTTGATGCAACTTTAATTTTTATCCCCAATATAAAAAATAAATCACATAAACAAGAAAGTAAAATTCTGATAGAACGTACCACTACATCGACAGAAAACAAACCAAAAATATATATGTGTGTTGGTGCATTACAACGGTCAACAAGACACTTCAAATAGAAAAGTCTCAATATTGTCAGCCAACCAGAAGTATCACACAACCTTCTGAGATAACAATATCATTCAACACAAAGTCAACATTGTCCCAATCAACGGTCAATTCAAAACAATAGTAGCACAAATTAAATGCACTCGATCAAAGTCAACAATCAACCTCAATTTCTATGCTAGAAAATGCAGACTATAGAAATCAAAATTTTAACCAAGATTTGGGTTAGTTTGACCATGCGTTGACCAAAGTCAATGCTATTCAACACTATGCTGACAACCCTAGGTCGAAAACATAAATTCTCCTTGATGCGTTTTCCCACGTGTGAGAGAAGAAGAGACTTGAATAGATGATTGAACCAATCATATGAGGTGAGAGAATATGATGTGATGGATGAGTGAAAATTCCATCCAACATTAACCTATTTATATCCATCAGTGAGGGTGTGTGACACAACTACTGGGGCTTCAAGCCTACATTTCATTTCAGGCTGACCTGAACATATTTTGAATAAATTCAAAATAAATGTTCTGCTCATTGGATCAAGATGATATATAGATCTATCTTACACCTCTCCGAAAGAGGAATCCAATAAAAATATTGGAATCTTCATCTGAGAATCACAACATGGAGTTTGGACCTAGTTGTCCAAAATTAACAACATGTTATACCCTATAATATCATCTTGGATCGCGTTGTCAAATTTACCTTGAAGTTTTGGAAAGAATTTTTTGTTGGTTTTGGGAAATAATCATCATTCAACATGACATACCATCTTAAAATATATGAGCACACTGAAAAAGTTAACAATTTACTCGAAGAAATGCTCAAAATGTATGTTATGCATCAACTTAAAATTTCAGAATACCTTCTTTCTTTGGTGGACTATCCATACAACAATGATTACCGAGAATAACTGGAATGAGGTAATGTGATGCTTTTTATGGTAGGAAATATAATATACCCATCAACTCAAATGATCTAGTGAATAGGCTAATTATTGGGCCTAATATACTAAAGGAAATGGAACATGAAATAGTTTTCATTAGGAAAATTTTAAAAATAGCTCAAGATAGAAAAAAAAACAATGAAAATAAATAGAGAATGCATAAACAGTTCCATGTTGGGGAAAATTTCTATATCTGCATCAAAATAAGGTAAAATTCATTGAATATTAGGACTTGTGCCAAGTTGGAACCAATTTTTTCTTGAGCATTTCATATTTTAGAAAAGTGGTGCTAGTGGCATACAGATTTTCTTTTCAACCCATCGTAAAATCACATGATGTTTTCTATATTTATGTAATTAAAACTATGATATTTGATGTTAATCATGTCATTGATTGATTTATCATATAGGAGGAATCTGTTGGAGAATTCCAACCACAATCTTAGTGAATTCTAGATTATATATATATCACGCTATGGATTCAAGTAATCAAGCAGGTCAAAGTGAAATGGAGGCACTTTGGACTAGATGATTCCACTTGGGAAATGGTTTATCATATGAGGGTACAATAGCCATTTTTTATAGTGTAATTAAATGTAAAAGTACAAAGAGTTGTGTATATAAATCTGTCAATAATTATGTATTCAAGTATTGCACATCAAGGATGGTGTTCCTCTGATCAAGTTAGGTCTATGGAAACCATTTTTGTTATATATCTTATAATTATTTCTTTTAATTGGATTTCATGTAAATCATGTGGAAATGTAAACATTGAATTTATAAGGAAAGTGGACATGGATTTAGAGGTATCAAGATATTTATTTCATTGCTTAACTCCATGATATATTTATGGAATTACTAGTCGAAACATTAAATTTAGGATTGGGCTTCTATAGTGAAGGATGAGCACATGCAAACTTTTTTCTCATGGAAAACATGGGCGTGGTGAAAAATCATTAAAAAAGGTATATGAAGTGAGCCCGATGGGGGATTTTGGAGGAAGTATGATGATTTATGCACAAGGAAAGGTGTAGAAAGAAAAATTGCATAGTTGTATCAAGCAAGAGATAACTCACAGAAAAACAACAACATAAACAATATTTTAGAGAAAACTGAGTGTTGAAGTAGGTACTGGACTTGTATCTATCAAGGAAAAATATTTTCTATAGCATTTTTTTTCTGTTGGGATAGAATTCCCTGGATTTGCTAAGACTATAGTGTGTTCTTGAGATTGAGTTGAATAAGGATAGAGTTCAATGGAGTTAAAAAATTCGGTGCTAACCTTCAGGCTGATAAACCAATAGGATGCTAGCTATAGTTGATAGACCATTAGGATGCTAGATATAGTTGATAAACCACTTGGCTTGATAAGAAACCCAAGCGATACATAAAAGAGATGATAAACCACTTATGTTCTAGCTCTATAACTTGATAAATCACGTCGTAGTAGGCTCTTGAATCCTATAGTGGTATCTTATAAAACAAGTGAATAAAACATACCAATAGTGTGTTCATTTTAATGTAGCTAAATTGCGCTCATTAGGCCTTGGATAAACTCCTGTGGTTGATTCCCACTGCAACAAAGAGCCATTGCGGTGCTTATTGTTGGAGGAAGTTGAAAAACATATAAAAAGTGGACACCTATTCATAATTATTTGGTTGACTCATATTGATGTAGAATTCCCTTGAGCCCTTCACTCCTAAAGCTCTAAATCTAGCTTGATAATGTATAATTTCAAATAATAATAACAATGCAGTTGGCCTATAATAGGGTGGAGAGATGAAATCCCTCTCTCCATTTCCAATTATTTAACTATAAAATAAGCTGATTACTTGTATCTCTACGCACATTTGTGCAATATGAATGCTAATTAATGTTATTGTATGGAAATAGGAGTATCAAGAATGACTATGGATGAATGTGTATCCCTTTTTTTTTCAACGAGATGGTTTGTGTGATTAATTTCAAGGTGTGAGTGACTTACCGATCCTATATTTTTTGATATATTTCCTAACTTTTAGTGACACTTGCATGATTATAGATTATTACTAAAGAATCTAGTTAAGCTAATATGTGTGTGAAATTCCATGGCTTGAGAGCCATAACTATCAAGGGGTATATGTGTATGAGAATTAAATATTTGTGTTGTTCAAAGAGAAGTTATATATGTCTTGCTAAGAAGTATCATGTATTTTTTTTGTGCATGGCTGATTGTTACTTTCATTACTCATGGATTAATAAATGAAATAATGCATCATAACTATATGTATCAAAATGTCCCGATACTATTGTAGGTGGAATTATAGGGTGTTGTTAGTCATGGATTGGCTCATCTCAATTCTTGATTGGTACGTAAGTTGATAATTCTGTGATGGTGTTTCTTATCTATGTTTAAGACATGAAATTAATTTGGTTTGATATATTCATTCCTATGTTTGTACATGTTTTAGGAAGAATCAGGCTCCTAGGATAACCTTGGTTAAATCCATGAAAAATTCTGAGAAATTTTGCAATTCATTCCCAGTTATTGGGGTAGAAATTGACTTATATTCAAGCTAGATTTAGGCTATCTGAATACATTTTTGAATCAAGGTATCTAGAGCCTTTTTCCACTAATAATTCATTGTGAGACTAGATCTTGATGGACTGGATATGATTAAGGAAAATATGAGAGAGATATACCTAGGGTGGAGTCCAATTTAGGTAACCTTGGGAGGGAAATTGAGTGGGCCAAGATGGATATCCAAGATGGAAAAAATAGTTTGGGTATTGAATGCATTACATAGTTGGATGTGTCTAGGAATCTAGGTATCCGAGATATTTACATTTCATGTGCATCATGAATGAGTTGGATGTGGAAATAGATAAATAGTTAAAGTGGATTGGCAGTAATTCGAGAGGTATCTGGTAATCATATGAGAAATATTGATAACATATTATTTCCCCATAGCCAAATATAATTAATTTTCATTGGAATGCATGTTAAAGGCCAAACTCATGAACCCATGGGTTAGGTTTAGTGGAAAGTGAGATGTAGGCTCAATCATCTACATGATAGTGTTTGGGATGATGTGGAATGACCATAGTCAGGTTGGGTTTCCATGTGGATACCATGTGGGTTTTCCTTTCCTAGGTGGTAGACTTTAAATGACCAAAATTCAAATAAGCATAGCTTTCGATTCAACTATCAGATCAGGATCAAGTTTATATCATTAGAAATCCCCTGACGAGATGAATTCAATGATGTTATCCAAGGATACTTCTACTAATTTTGTGAACGGATGAATTTTGTAACCCCATTTTCATTATAAGACTATGGAGGTTGAGTTAATTAAAAGTAACACCTCTCATTCATCTTGGAAGACTCCAAGTGGGTAGGAGGGAGCATTACAAAAATGCTTGAAAACATGTGGATAAGTGTTACTCGTATGTAAGGAACTCTACATAGGGTTATTACTAGAAGAAAAATTATATTTGGAAAAAAAAAATTATGCTAAGGAGGAGTGAGCATATTCATATTGCTTTAGGAATAAGTTTATTTAAATGAATTCCTCATTACATTTTTTACTTTTTTAAGCTTTGTAGGATTACATCTTGAACATGTCGAACCTATCACCCCATTTAGGGGGGGGAATTCAACTGATGACTTCACATCAAGGAGTAAGTTAACAAAGAACATGATCACCATATAGAATAAAATAATGTATTAGCTCTTATTTCTTGTGATAAGGATGATGGTCCATATTCCTTGCATTATGAGAGTTTGGTCCCATAAAAATTTTGGTAAATAGGCATCATGGAAACAAACTTAATTTTTTTACTTACATGGCTCTATAAAAAAAATATCAATTCTGGTAAAAATTGACATGTAATATGGATGAGCCCCCAATTGAAAGTGTTATATGTAATGAGAAACTTGTTTAAAATCACGTCAATTCATTACTCGATAAGCATACATATGAACCTATAAGCTATATTGGTAATAGTTGGAATCAAATTCATGTCATAGGAATACAAAAGCAACAAGGTTGCAGGAACTTCTATTACAAATATATATATATATATATATATGTAAATAAAATAAAATAAATTATTATTTTATAAATATTTTATATGAGATATAATTTTTATTTATTTATAAATTAAAAATTTCTTAAAAAAATTGAAAATAAATATCACCTTTGAGGAAATACATTGTTCCAAATAACATTACATAGGTGAGAAAATAAATCATGTGGAGAGGGACATGTCAAATAAACTAACCCAAAAACCGACACTAGTTTTTTATTTCAATTAATGTTCCTCCGGGAAAAGGAAATAAGCTACCATCCAAAATAACCACGACTACATAAAATATAAATGAAGGGAACCAATTATTTTTATGATCCACTTTTTCCTTGATTCAAATACGATATCATCTCTATTCTAGGGCTTAATGAAATGAAATTTATTCCCATCCATAAAACCCTAATGCATCAAATGTGGATTTTCTTCGTATCTAAGCAACTCAATCAAACAACTCTATCCCTCTGATGAGCTACAAAATTCTCTATATATATTGCCACTGTGCATGTTCTCTCTTAGCTCACGATAACATTTCAAATTTTCTATAGCTTTTCACTCAGGGTTTACAATATGTTTATTTATGTTTAGTATATATTATATGATGAAAAAATGAAAGGGATCTTGGGGATTAAACATGGTTTTCTGTGAACATTTTTTAGCACGGGAAAATCCTGTAGAGACCACATGCATGAAAAACATTGCAAGAAAGGACTATGAAGGGATCCAGATTAATGTATTTCTCTCGACCAATTAGTTTTGTTTTAATGTATTTATTTGTTTATAAAGACTTTTAACCCATGTTATTTTTTTTCATGTAGAGGAATTTTATTTGCAGGTGAAAGTTCAAGTTTCCTCTAGCGATCATGGTGGTTCCTTACAAAGCTCTAGGAACCTCACAATAAATTCAAAGGCACGTCACCAAAAGATGAATGAATGTAAGCGAGGCATAGTTTCGGGAAAGTAGGAATGTCTCTGGACTTGATTGCCACATCATTACAGAAGTTGGGAAGCAAGCATTCAAGGCTTTCAAAGACCCCTCTACACTGACCTCTTCTTATCCAGTTTAACGTAAATTTCAATCACCATAATATCAATAGTTATGTTAAGGCTGATTTGAGCATGTAAAATTCACTAGGCCTGGGAAAGGAGTGGGTAAGCCCAAGGGTTGTAAAAGTAGTTCAAAGGTCACAAAAGGTCAAGCATCATGGTAGGTGAATAGTCACCTCATCTCTTTAAATATGCCCTCGTGCCTCATTAAGAACAAATTCTGAGCACTTGAGTTGGGGCTAGGACTAGAGAGCTGATTTATGCTTGAGAGCTAAAGGGAATCAGCTCTTGGTAACTAGTATAGGGAGTTGTATTGAGGCTAGGGTTCTGCATCTGGAAATAGTATGAGTAGCGCATGTTCCACTATTGGGTATTGACCAGTTTCAAGTTATGTACTTGAAGTTGCAACAACATTAGAATATGTTCTCTCTATTCAAAAATGATTCCCATGCTTACTCATGGTGGTTGTATTATTTTTCTGATATTTCACTATAGTTGTATGTGTGCTTTAATATACGCAATATGTTATGGACTGATTCATAGTAGTTGCATGTATGTTTTTCTTTCAAGTTTGTGTTTACTTTTTCCTTGACATGTCAATGATTTATTATGAATTTCTTTGGAATTAATTTTTGGCATATTCTTTTTCATTTATGTCTTATTGGGTTTTAGCTCACCGATCCCTATCATGTCATATCGCCTTCTTATCCCTCTTAATACTTGTTTGTATCTATGTCTATAGTTTGATGATATTGGGATGATTTTGTTTCATTTTGTGGGAATTTGAATCTTTTCTCCACTCTAACACCTTCTCATCTTACATTTAAGAAAGGAAACATTCATGGTGGTAGTTGGGCCCACATACCAGATGGGGCTTCTATCCCAAACAATGTGAGGTACTCTAATTGGAACTTCACACCGAGGAGAACCCCTTGTTGTTGGCGGTAAATTCTAGCCTCTAAAAATGTAGTTTATATTCAAAATCATTTTCCTTCTTTTGACATCAATAATAAGTCTCCTTATGAAATGTGGTATAATTGTCTTCATGTTATTCAACATTTTAGAGTTTTTGGATCTCTATGCTATGCATTTATTCCTAAACATTAACACAGGAAACTGGGTTGCTGAAGTCACAAATATCTCATATTAGGATATTGTAATACTTCCAAATCTTATAGGTTGTATAATTATGAGAACAAAAAAACTATTATTTCAAGAGATATAATTTTTATTGGATCTACAAAATATGCTTCAACTATTGATAAATAACTCACTAATTTTGATAAATTCACTTCTAAGAAGATTCATTATGAATCAAATAATGATCTTCAACATTTTGAAGAGGGGATTACAATTCTAGATAATTTTGTGGATTTTTCTTAACACATTTTTCCATATTTAAAACTCGATGATGATAATGTTTCAACTGAAGAAAATTTGGATGATAGTATTATTTTTATGAAACCAAATCCAAAAATAGAAGAAAATAGAGATGAACACCTTAGAAATAAGCCACTTCGAGGGGGAAAACTCCTTTACATTACATAAATGAACAATTCTTGGATGATACAATGACAAAACCTCCTTCTATATATAGGATTCCATGGGGTCACAATATAACCCTAGCCGACCTAACAATAACTGAATATAAGGGAACAATAATAAAAAAATTCGGGTTATAGGGCTACAAAATAACAATAAGGGGGCTACACTAACCAGAATAAGGGACTACACTAGTAATATAGGGACCTAACATGCCCCTCTCCTTCAAAAAGTGTTTTCCTCAATGCTTGAGTAGCTCTGGGTGCTTATGTATAAAATTATCATCATCCCATGTAGAATATTCAGTTGGTAAGTTCTTCCACTTGATGAGATACTCTAAAATTGATCGATTTCTTAGCTGTCGAGTTCTTGTTTCTATGACTGCTTCAGGTTCCAATATGATTTATCCTTCCTCTTCAAGTTCTGAAAATATTGTGTGAAGTGGAAGTTTTTCAGCTATAACCTTCTTTAAGCATGAAACATGGAAAACTAGATGCACTCACGAAGAAGTAGGAAGATCTAATTTGTAGTCCATAGTACCAATCTTTTCCAACACCTTGTAAGGGCCATAGTATTTTGGTGATATTTTATTATCCTTATTAGCATGCTCGAGGGAATTTTTTTTGTATGGTTGTAGCCATAAAAATACTCAGTCTGCTACATCAAAACTTCTCTCATTGCAATGTTGTTCTGTCGTTGTTTCATTTGTTTTTGTGCCAAATTTAGGTTATCCTTTAAGAGTTCGAGAACTTCTTGTTGATGCTTGATGTGATCTTCCACTTATTGAACCTTATAATTTTATCTTAAAGATGATGTGATGGATGGTGGATGATATCCATAGTGCCATAAATGGGGTAATTTTTGTTGCAACATGGAAGGAATTTTTATAACACATTGAGTGAGAGGTAACCACTTGACCCATTATGTTTGTTTATCAGATACAAAATAACCAAGATATCCTTCCAAAAATTTATTCACTATCTCAGTTTGACCATCAAATTGAGGATGATAAGATGAGTTATGAGCTACTTGAGTACCCAAACAAGATAATAATTCTGTCCACAAATTTCCAGTAAAAATGTGATCTCTGTCACTTACAATAATCTTTGGGTTTCCATGTAGCTTTTGAATTGTTTCCATAAATGCAGTAGCAATTTTACTTTCTTTAAATGGATGACATAATGCATAAAAGTGTACAAACTTGGTAATTTTATCAACCACCACTATGATGACATTCTTTCCTTTAGACTTAGGTAAACGTATGATAAAATCCATTGAAATCTCCTCCCAACGTTTACTTGCAATGGATAAAGGTTGTAGAAGATCCCAGGTCTTAATTGTCTCAACTTTATTTTGCTGGAAAACCAAACATTCCGCCACAAAATTTTGAATATCAGATTTAAGGCCAACCCAAAAAGGTTCTTTTTTCACCCTGTGGTAAGTTTTTAAAAATCCTGAGTGTCCTCCTAAAGGATAAGTGTGGAATTCAAAAATAATATTTTGTTTCAGTTGATAATTCTTACAAATATATACGCTATATTTGTACTATAAGGAATCATTTTTCCAACTAAATGTATCATATGTACTAGCATCTTGCTGCAACTTTTAAATGAGTATCCACACTTCTTCATCCTCCTTCCGTTCATCCCTTACTTCAGTAATCTAATCTGTTTGGATAATAGAAATGGCATAAAGAAATGCTTCCACCTCTTCATTATTTATTGAGAGTGCATGTACAACAACATTTAGCTTCCCTTTTTTGTAGATGATTTCAAAGTCATAACCCAACATCTTTGTGACTCATTTTTGTTGATCTTATGAATATAGTATTTGTTCCAAAAAGTGTTTAAGACTATCATGATAAATTTTTACCTTGAAGTGTCCTCCCATTAGATAAGGTCACCATTTATTTAGTGCATGTAGTATTACTAACATTTCCTTCTCATAAATATATTTATGTACATACTTTCCTTTGATTGTACGACTTTCAAAAGAAATGGGTCTTCCTTCTTGCATAAAAACAACACCAATTCCATTTCCTGAGGCATCACATTCCACAATAAAGGTTTTTGTGATCTCTGACATAGTTAAGACCGATGCTAGGAACCTTTCCTTTTTAAGATGTTCAAAGGCCTTAGTTGCTTCATCAGTCCATGAAAATGCATCTTTCTTCAATAATGTTGTTAGAGGTGATGTTATTCTCCCATAATTCTTAACAAACTTGCGATAATGCCCTGTTAACCCGAGAAATCCTCACAACTTCTTTATGGTTGTGGGGACTTTCCATTCCTTAATGGCTTTAGTTTTGTTAGGGTCTACCTTAACACCCTCGTGAGATACAATTTGACCTAGATATTCCACCTCTTGTACTCCAAAGAAAAATTTAGATGTTTTTGCATATAATTTTTTGTCCTCCAATAGTTTGAGCACGTTGTCAACATGTTGAATGTGATCCTTCCAAGACCTGTTATAGATTAGTATATCATAAAAAAAAAACCTAGCACAAATTCTCTAAGGAAGGGTTTGAAAATTGAATTCATCAACCCTTGAAATGTAGAAGGTGCATTGGTAAGGCCAAAAGGCAGGACTAAAAATTCATAATGACCCTCATGAGTTCAAAATGATGTTTTCAGAATATCTTCAGTGTTCATTCTAATTTGATGATATTCTGAACGAAAATCCAACTTGGTAAAATAAATTTCTCCATGTAATTCTTCCAATAATTCATCAATCATAGGAGTGGGAAATTTATCTCTAATAGTGAGATTATTGACACATGCGCCATGATCATCCTTCTTGTGCACCAATGCTACTGGAGTAGAGAAATAACTTCGACTAGGTTAAAGTATACCAATCTCTACATCTCTGCAATCATACGTTCAATTTCACTCTTTTGGACATAAGGATATCTATAAGGCTTGAATTTTGGAGGAACACTTCCTAGAATCAAGTGAATAGCATGATAATGATCACGAATAGGTGGGAGTCCTTTGGGAGTTTTAAACAACTTGGAATGATTGTCGAAAACTTTTTGGAGATCTAGAGAAATATATGATTTTGATGTTGGAACTTCTAGTGATCATAATTGTGAAATTACGCCTTGGTGTTCTTTATTCATAAGATTTATCATGAAATTAGAGCTTATTATCTTCCTTGGCTTCCATGTGATACCCCATAATTCGACTTCCTTTCCTTCCGAAAAAAAATTCAAGAAAATTTCTTGAAAATTAAAAGCTACTATCCCCAAAGACTATAACCATTGTACTCCTAGTATAACAGCAACACCTCCCATTGGAATGGAAAGCATTAGACTATTTAATACATATTCCCCCATTGTTAGCTTTATATTATGGAATTTTCCAAAGAAATTTATATTTCCTCCATTTGCAACCATCACTTGACATTATGGTGCTGGGTATAGGAAACAATTCAATTCCTTGGCTACCTTACAATGAATAAATTATGGGTACTACCTAAATAATTCAACACTATTACCCTTTTTTTCTTGATATTTCCTTCTATATTGAAAGTTTGAGGAGTGTTAATTCCTTATAATGCATTAGACGATATGGCTAGACTCATTTATTCTTCTTCTAGGGTTGATTCCTGGTGTATATCCTCTTCTTTTGAAGTATATTGTTCATTTTCTTCCTCCTCTTAACAATCTACTTAAAAGAATTTCTTCTCGGCACACTTATGACCTTTAGTGTATTTTCTATAACAACTGTAGCAAATCCCTATTTCTCTTTTTTCTTCCAATAGTTGTGGTGTCAACATTGTAGGTTGTGGAAGTCTAGGAGTAGAAACACTTCCATCTTTATAGATTTGAGTGGTAGGCTTCCTTGTCCCCATAATTTTACATTCAATTTTTCTTGCCAACCTGAATGCCTTCTCCAATGAATCAAGTTCCCAAACACAAACCTCATGTTGGATGTTATAATTTAAAGTCTCTATGAAGACATCAATCTTGTGTTCCTATCAAATATAAGTTACCCTTATATTCAATTTTTGGAAGTCCTCAATGTGCTCCCCCACTGAACCCTTTTGTTTGAGATTTATCAATTGGCTAAAAAATGTGTTGCTCTTTGTATCCTCATAACGTGTTATCATTTCCCCTGTAAAAATTGACCAAGTGACAATTTTTTTACGTGAGAAAAGCCATCGATACCATACAAATGTATTTTGTTCTAAATATAAAGTGAAATGCGTACCTTTTGTGTGTTTTGCACATTATTGAGATCAAAATATTGCTCCATCTTTAGTATCCATGTTACGGGATCCTTTCCATAAAACTTCCTCATATCAATTTTTCAATTCTGGTGGGTCTTCCATCCAACATTAGAATTTATGAAATCACGATTAACATTTATTTTGTTCTCATCATGAGTTTCCTCTACCATATTTTCACCATTAGGAAACATTTCTTGTATCAACTTTTTCAAACCTTCCATGTCTATTGTTAGGTCATTCTACATGTTTTCGGTCTTAGCTTCCATTTCATCCATCTTAACTTCCATGCCAGTTTCCATGCCATCCATCTTAGCTTCCATTCCATTCTTCAAACCATCAATCTTAGCATCCATGCCTTTTTTCAAACCATCAATCTTAGTTTCCATGCTTTTCTTCAAAATTTCCATTTCATTTTGTGTTGCTCTTTGCGAGAGCGAAATTTGGTGCACTTGATTTTGTAATTTCGATATCTCATGTTGCTCTTATTCATCTTCATGAGTCATAGTAGAGCATTATGAAGGCTTAGTGGGTGTTGAATTATTTTAAGGGGGAATTTTAGAACCCAATATTGATATATATATATTCTATAATATACCTTGGAATCATTTCAAATTGATTTTTCAAACAAGACTTATGCAATTCGTAAAAAAAGTACACACAGTTTTCTTTCTTTTTAGGAGCTCGATATTGAAATTGAATTATCTATGTTATTTCATATCTTCAATATTTGAAATTTAGTGCTATAGTAGCCCTCTGAATATTCTTTCGAATGCCATAGGTCTGACCTGATTTTGATTCTTCAATTCAAAGTTATGTCCAATCTCCCACAATGTCCTTATTATGAAATCATTTAGTAGAGCGAAATTGTATGACGTTCCACGTGTCATTTTTCCTCCTTCGGCTTTGAATTTGATACACAAGAAACTACAATCTGTTTACTTGCAGTCACCTTTTACTGAATTCCAATCCAATGCTCGGAGAGATATTTATGATGATTTTCCTACGATCACCTCATTGAGATGAAATTTGGGAGCCTAAAACAACCCTAACTTCTAGATATCATATATTCGAAAATGTTGTGAACCAAGATTTGAAATTTTTATACGAAGTTCCTCGAGATTTCATCTTCGCGTGATAAAAATTTCAGCTTCTGAACCATCGTAGAAAAAGCTTTATAGTTAAAATTCCACGATGTCCTTTTTGGAGCAGCGAAACCGTAGATTCCAAAGCTCTGATACAAAATTTTATGAAACCAGCTCTAAAAATAGAAGAAAAGAGAGATCAAAACAATATAAATAAGTCAATTCGAGGGGGAAACCTCCTTTACATTACATAAATGAACAATTATTGGATTATACAAATGAAAAAACCTTGTTCTATATAGGAGTACATGGGGTCACAATATAGTCATAGCCGACCTAACAATAATAATGTAAGGGCACAATAATAAAAAAAATTGGGTTACGGGGGTACAAAAATAACAATAAGGGGGCTACACTAACAACAATAAGGGACTACACTAGTAATATAGGTACCTAAAAATTATTTATGGAGAATAAAAAATTTATCTTCAAGATATTTCTCTTTAATATGGGAAACCACCATAGCAATCAATACGAAGATCAACATGGATTACGAGATTTATGAAAAACTATGATGAATTTGATACATGAATTCTTCTAAATAAAGTAAAGGAAATGAAGGAGATGTTACTACAAGTTCATGTAATGATTCTCTTAGTTCTTACATGAATTTAGAATTTTCTATTCTTAATGAACCTACTTCATTTGAAGAAGATGCTAGTTGTAATGAATGGAAACAAGCAATGAAAAGGGAGTATGATGCCCTCATTAAAAATGGCACTTGGAGGTTGGTGTATCCTCCTGTTGGAATCAAACCAATTATTTGTAGGTGTGTTTATAAAACTAATTATAAGGCAGATGGTTCCCCTGACAAGCACAAAGAAAGACCTGCAACAAAGGGGTATGCACAAAAATAATGTGTTGATTATATGGAAATATTTTCTCCTACAACTAAATAGGGAACTATTAAAACTTTATTTTCTTTGGTAACCCAAAAAGGATGGAAAATACACCGTATGGATGTAAAATTTTCCTTATTAAATGGAGATCTAAAATAATATGAATACATGTTTGAATCAAAGGGTTTTTATGTTAAAGGAAAAGAGAAAAAGGTATGAAAATTGGTGAATCCTTGTATGGTTTGAAATAAGAATGCCGAGCATGGTATAAAAAACTAAATAAGAATCTTCTTTAGTTGAATTATAAACATTTTTATCTAGATGATGCAACTTTATTTGTTAAGAAAATTTGAAGATCATTTGTATATCTAGCTTTCAATGTTGATGATCTAATTATCACAAGGAACAATCATGATTATATTGAATCTGCTAAGGAGCTACAAAATGTGTTTGATATAACATATTTGGGTTTACTTTTTTATTATTTAAGAATTTAACTTGATATAAAAGCTCAACATATTTTTATTTCTTAGAAAAAATATGTTGGACAGTTATTGAGTAAATTTGGAATGCAGGATTATAATATTTTTTTCCTATTATAATGGAGAATAATGTAAATCTTACTTGAAAAGAAGGAAATCCATTTGAATGTCCATAAAAATACATATGACTAGTTGGGAGTTTAATTAATTATCGTGATACTACCCATCATGATATAACTTTTGTTGTAGAAATACTTTCTAGGTTTATGCATCAGCCCTATAAAGATCATTGGGTCACAACAAAACAAGTGCTCAAATATTGGAAATGCACTCAATCATATGGCATCAAATATTCCAAAGTTTCAGACTTTCATCTCATTGGTTTTTCGGATGTTGATTTTGATGGTCATAAATAGCATGGGGTGTTGACTTCTAGTTATTTGAAGACTCTTAGATCAGTATTTTTCATTTGAAGATCACAAAATAAATCTACACATATTGATTCTATTACTAAAGTTTAATATGTTGTTGTAACTCAAGTTATAAAAGGAATCATTTGGCTTTGGGAAAAACTTGAAGATTTGTAAGAGAAACAAAAGAGTTCAATGCCTCTCTTTGTTGACAAAAATTATGCAATTCAACTGGACGAGAATCCTAGATTCTGTGACCAAACCTAATATATCAACATATAATATCACTTGATTCAACATCATGTAGAGGCCAAAACCATTCATTTGACACATTAATGCATATGTTTTTACCAAAGCATTGGAACATGAAAATTTTGAAAAGTTTAGAATTTTACTTGGCGGGTGAGATGTCCCTTTGTCTTAAGGGTCAATGTTAACTAATCATTCCAGATCACATTATATATTAGTTACCATTATTTCATTATATTTTTCTGAATTTCTGGTTAATAAATTATGAAGAAGTTATTCAAACATAATCGTCTCCTTCAATTTTATATTTATAAATTACCTTTTTTCAATATCAATCATACAATTTGTCATTGTGGAGTTTATTTATGTGCTTATCTACGGTCAAAGAGTTTTATACTGATGCCTATGGCAACATGGGTAGCTATGTAATATCCACACTTATTTTTCTTTCATATATTCACTTAATTTTTTTGTCTTCTCTTTCCATTTTCTACACTAACTCGCTTACCTTGTACATGATCTCTCTATCACAGTGTTTGCTCAATGTTAGTAGAAGTAACTTGAGCTCCTACTTCCGAAATCAAGAAAATATAGGGGAAGACATTAGATTGGAATGGAATTTCATTTGGGGAGTTATTGTTCGTTCTTTCTGTTTGTTAGAGAATCATGTTATTATATTAAAACATTTAATAATTCAAAGAGAAATAAAAAATGTTTACATGATGGTGTGTCATCATCTTTAACCAAAATAGTCCCGAGTACCATAACAAACAAAAATGAAAGCAAAGAAATTTGAATATGAGGTTGACATGTCATATTGCCACTTCTAAATCTTCATTGTTACTTTTTTTTTTGCTCAAATTGAATGTTCCCCACTCACCTTGTCGAACAAAAAGTACCTGATATTGCATCATCAATTCGAAATATTTTTCTACGAATAGATTTTACATTATCCAACGAAACCCTAAAATGTCCTTGTGTTACCAAATCAAATCAAAAAAAAAAATTGTAACATAAAAACTATACATTTTACTTGTAATACCAAATCAAAATTAAAATACACCCAATTCCTTTTAATATTATATATTTTATTGGAGACATGGTGTATATTTCTAGCAGCACAACTTTGAATATTTAGTTGAACATCATATATAGTTTAAATTCGAATTAAAATAGTTCTAATTATCTTAAAAATATAAAAACATATTATTAATTATATTAATAATATTAAAATATTTCCTAAATTAATTTATCTTATAATTTTTTAATTAATTTTTATGAATGATTAAAATTCTTATTTTAATTGCTATCCCCACATAACTTAAAATTTTGAAAACATTCAAAATAACAATTCATAAATTTAATCATTGAAAAACCTAACTTGAAAGATATGTAATACAAAGTTATTGTATATATCGAGCACTCCCATAATTGTTTCATGAAATATTATATGTTCAAAACGATGTGCAGAAATGACTCAATTATAAGTTTCTCAAAATAGCTTTATCCCTCTTTTATGGGTATTATGAATTAAACATAACTTTAAAGAATTTAAAATGTTAAAATATTACATGTTATAGTTTTAAATTATATATATATATAATTCTTTTATTAATTTGTATATATTTTAAATTCAGATTTTAAAGGTTTGTAACTTGCAAGTGAGTTAAATTTGATTAGAAGATTAAATTTTCAGTCACAGAAAGTTGTGATAAATAGGATTACTATTATTATTTTCCAGCGTGCCTTCAAAAACAGTTACAATAACAATTAAACTATATTGAAGAATCATTCTTGATTTGTGAAGAAAATGAAGATTTAGAATATAGGTTAGCTCAATCAGAGAAGAAATTTAATGAAATGCATGATATTATGTTGAAAAATGTGTATTTATCATGTTCTAGAGAGAGGTTGAAAGAGTTCCCCAAAGAGGGTGCCTAGGGTACTATCAAGTATGCATCAAATATGAAGAAACTCACTAAACAACATTTACAACTAAGTGTGGGCAGTATGAATTTGTTCTTGCACTATTTTGAATCACAAATTCCACAATAACATTATTTTTTTTATTGAATAATGTTCTCTATCCATATTTGGATAAGTTTGTACTACTTTTTTATGATGAAATCTTAGTTCATTCAAAAACCAAGAAGGTGCATGAAAAAATTTATCAGCAGTGTTGCACTTATTGAGAGAGTACAAACTCTATGCAAAACTCAACAAATGTGAATTTTTATAGTCACAAATTTAGTATTTTAGACATATTCATTAGAGGAAATTTCATCCTAAAATTGGCCTCCTAAGAAAAAATAATGAAATAATAGTTAAAATAATAAAATAAGAGTTATGAATTTTGGAGGGAAAACAAAAACACTACTTTTTTAATTGCATTTTTGCCTTATCTCATTATAGGTTTACTCAAATTTCAAGTTTTGACACTCTTTAGATGCAGAATTAAATTCCACATCCAACGAGTACCAATTATGCATACATTTGAGATGATCCACATTGATAAAAATCACATATACATTAAAAAACGTGTTAAAAAACACTTTTTAAATGTATCATCAATTTTTATCATGGATATTATTCTTAAAAGTATGCATAATGAGTACTCGTTGGATGTGGAATTTAATTCTGCATCTAATGAGTGTTTAAGCTTGAAATTTGAGTAAACCTATAAGGAGATAAGCCAAAAATACAATTAAAAAAAAAATAGTTTTTCTTCTTTTCCCTCCAACATATCTACATGTGCCTCTTTTTAAACTTAAACCATTTGGATTGGTTTACATATTATGACATGGAAATTACATGAAAATTTCATGGGCACTTTTAGATTGAAATTTCCTCTAATGGTTTCGAAGAAATGAATTATAGTAGACCTAGAAATATTAAAACCATTATGGAGTGGTGGAATTCTCAAAATGTCACAAAAGTTAGGTCCTTCATGGGATTGGTTGGTTTTTATTAGATGTTAATCCACAATTTTTCAAATATTAGGCTTCCAATCACACCGTTGGAAAAGAAAGGACTTAGATTTCAATGGATAATAGAATATACGACCAACTTTTAAAATTTAGTATGTCTTACCACACATACACTAGTATTGAGAATAAAAGACCCATAAAAGGACTTTGTGGTGTGAACAAATGCTTGCAAGTAAGTGTTTCCTAGAGTCATAATCTAAGAAGGAGAAGTTGTCTATTATGAATAAGGGGAGATGAATGAGTATGAGTGAAATTATGTCACTAGTAAATTAAAATCAACAGTTACAGTACAAGCATTAAAAATGAGGAGGAATTACCTTCTTGGGAGGAATTTTTTTTTTATGTTAGAACATGGAGGGATGAAGTATATATTTGATCAGCCCAAATCGAATGCACGATAGGAAAAGTGGCTAGACTTGGTTAGCGATTATACTTTGAAATCAAGTACATCAAAGGACATGAAAATAAGGTGGCTAATTCACTTCATAGAAGGCTGCAAGTGGCTCTTCTAGAAGTGATCTATATTTGTAATGTTACATACAAGAAAGGATTAAAGAAGTAATGCAGTCGAATAAACACAACCAAAAAGTGAAAGAATACTTGCAACAAGAATCAGAAATGGCCATGAGTAAGAACTAATCCCTCATGGAGGATGGAATGTTGAAATTTAAAGGAAGTTCATATATACCTTTCATTCATGACTTGAAGAAACCCATCTTACGTGAATTTCATAAAATACCATATTATTGTCATTGTGGTTACGAAAATATGTTAACAACTATGAAAAATTATGTTCTTGTCTAGGTATGAGAAAGAAGGTGGTTGAATACATTAATAAATTCTTGTAGTTCCAACAAGTAAAAGTGCACTGTAGGTACCAAATGGGATTTTTATAGCCAATACCCATTCCTGAATGGAAGTGTGAGTCCATTTCAATGGATTTCATTACTCAGTTGCTAAGGACATATAATAAACATGATATCATAATGGTGGTGGTAGATAATTTGAGAAACATAACTTAGTTTGTAGCTATTAAATCAGCTCACAGGGAAATCGATATTGCTTAATTTTTTTGAAGAAGGTATTTAGGTTGCATGGTATACCCTAGAATATCATCTTGGATGAAGATGCAAAATTTACCTTGATGTTTTGTTGTTTTTAGGACAGAATTAGCTTTCAACATCACATACCATCGTAAAATATATGGGCACACTGGAAGAGTTATCAATTTACTGGAAGAAATTCTCAGAATGTGTGTTATTCATCGACCTAAAAGTTGGGAAGACATTCTTTCTTTGGTGGAGTATCCCTACAACAATGATTATCGAGAATAATGGGAATGAGGCAATGTGATGCTTGGAAGGGTAGGAAATGTAATATACCCATCAACTCGAATGATCTAGTGAATAAGCTACTTCTTGGGCCTAATATGTTAAAGGAAATGGAACATGAAACAATTTTTATTAGGAAAATATTAAAAATAGCTCAAGATAGAAAAAAACTATGCAAATCAACAGAGAATGCATAAGGAGTTCCATGTTGGGGAACATGTCTATCTCTGCATCAAAATAAGGAAACATTTATTGAATATTAGGAATTGTGTGGAAACCAATGTTTTCTCTAACATTTCATATTTTAGAAAATTGGGGCTAGTGGCATACAGATTGGCTCTGCAACCCATAGTGACATCACATGATGTTTTCCATATTTGTTTAATTAAAAATTATGGTATTTAACTTTAATCGTGTCATTGATAGATTCATCATACGGGAGGAATATGTTGGAGAATTCCAACCACAACCTTAGTGCATTCTAGATTAGATATAGATCACACTCTCGATTCAAGTAATCAAGCAGGTCAAAGTGAAGTGGAGGCACTTTGGACTAGATGAATCCACTTAGGAAATGGTTTATCATATGAGGGTAGCATAGCCATTTTTTATTTATTGTGTAAGTAAATGTAAAATTAAAAAGGGTTGTGTATATAAATGTGTCGATAATTAATTGCTTGAGTATTGAACATGAAGGATGTTGTTCCTCTAATTGAGTAAGGTCTATGAAAACCAATTTATTTATTTGTCTTGTAATTATTTCAATGAATTGGAATTCATGTCAATGATGTGGAAATGTAAACATTGAATGGATAAGGAAAGTGGACATGGATTTAGAGGTATCGAGATATTTATTTCACTTCTTATCTCCATGATGTATTTATGGCATTACTAGTGGAAACATTAAATTTAGGATTGGGCTTCTAGAGTGAAGGATGAGCCCATGCAATCTAAGTTCTCATGGAAAGCATGTGTGTGGTCAACACTCATTGAAAAAGGTACGTGAAGTGAGCCCAATGGGAGATTGGGGAGGAAGTATGATGATTTACGCACAAGGAAAGGTGCGGAAATACAAACTGCATAGTTGTATCAAGGAAGATATAACTCACAAAAAAAGAACAAAATAAACCAGAGTTAAGAGAACATCCATCGTGGAAGTAGGTAGTGGACTTGGATCTGTCCAGGAAAAATATTTTTTTTATAACATGTGTTTTATATTGGGATAGAACTCCCTAGATTTTCTAAAACTGTAGTGTGCTCTTGTGATTCAGGATGCTAGTTGTAGTTGATAAAATATTTGGTTGGATAAGACACCCAAGTGATAGATAAAAGAGATGTTAAACCCCTTGTGTTATAGCTCTGAGTTGATAAACCACCTCGTACTAGACTCTTGACTCCTATAGTGTTAGCTTATAAAACCGGTTAATAAACCATACCAATAGTGTGTTAATTTTCATGTAGCTAAATTGTGCTCATTAGGCCTTGGATGAACTCCTGTTATTGATTCCCACTACAACAAAGAGCCATTATGGTGCTTATTGTTATAGGAAGTTGAAAAAACATCTGAAAAGTGGACACCTATTCATGATTATTTGGTTGACTCGTACTGGTGTAGAATTCCTTTGAGTCGTTCACTCCACATGTTCTAAATCTAGTTTGACATTGTATAATTGAAAAGAAGAATAACAATGCAATTCTCCTATAATTGGGTGGAGAGATGAAATCCCTCTCTCGATTTCCAATTATTTAACTAGTAACATAATTTGATTGCTTGTATCTCTATTCATATTTGTGCAATATGAATGATAATTAATGCTATTGTACGGAAATAGGAGTATCAATAATGAATGTGGATGAATATGTATCCCTTGTATTTGCAATGAGTTGGTTTGTGTGATTAATCTCATGGTGTGAGGGATTTACCGATTCTTATAATTTTTGGTATATTTCCTAACTCGTAGTGTTAATTGCATGATTATAGATTATTTATAAAGAATATATTTAAACTAATATGTGTGTGAAACTCCATGGTTTTATAGCCACAACTAGCAAAGGGTATATGTGTATGAGAATTAAAGAGTTTTGTTTTTCAAAGACTAGTTATATATGTCTTCCTATGAAGTATCATGTATTTCTATTGTGCATGGTTGATTGTTACTTTCTTTGCTCGTGGATTACTAAATGAAATAATGCATCATAGATATATGTATCAAAAATACCCGATACTAATGTAAGTGAAATTATAGGGTGTGGTTAGTCATGGATTGGCTCATATCAATTCTTGATTGGTAAGTAAGTTAATACTTTTGTGATGGTGTTTTTTTTATCTATGTTTAACACTTAAAATTAATTTTTTTGATGTATGTCTTCATGTGTTTTTGCATGATTTAGGAAGAATTAGGCTCCTAGGAGGACCTTGGTTAAATCAATGAAAAATTCAGAGAAATTTTAGAATTCAATCTCAATTATTGGGGTAGATATTCCCTTATATTCATGCCAGATTTAGGTTATCTAAATACATTTGGGAATCAAGGTATCTATAGATTTTTTCAACTGATAAGTCATTGCGAGACTAGATCTTGACGAAATGGATATGATTGAGGAAAATATGAGATAGATATATTCAGAGCGGGGTCAAATTTAGGTAAACTTGGGAGGAAAAATGAGTGGGTCAAGCTGGATGTCCAAGATGAAAAAAATAATTTGGGCATTGAATGCATTATATAGTTGGACCTGTCTAGGAATCTAGGCATCTGAGATTTTTATGTTTCATGTGCATCACGGATGAGTTGGATGTGGGACAAGATAAATAAGAAAAAATGGATTGGCACTAATTCGAGTAGTATCCGAGGGGGTGATTGAAATATTTACCATATGGGGAATATTGAGAACACCTTGTTTCCCTATAACCAAACATAACTAATTTTTATTGCAATGCATGCTAAAGGCCAAACTCATGAACCCACCGGTTAGGCTATTTGATAGGTGCCATGTAGGCTCAACCATCGTCACGATAGTGTCTAGGATGATGTGGAACTACCAAATTTAGGTTGGGTTTCCATGTGGGTGGTCCTTACCTAGGTGGTAGAATTTAAATGACCGAACTTCAAATAAGCATAACTTTTGATTTAACCATAAGATCACGATAAAGATTATATCGTCATAAATCTCCTCACGAGATAAATGAAATGATTTTATCCAAAGATGCTTCTACTATCTTTCTGAAAGGAGGAATTTTGTATCCTTATTTTCATTATAATAATATGGAAGTTGGGTTAATTGAAAGTAACACCTCTCATTCATCTTGGAAGACTCCAAGTGGGAAGGAGGGAGAATTACAAAAAATCTTGGAAACATATTGATAAGTGTTACTCCTATGTAAAGAAGTCTTCTTAGGATTATAAATAGAATCAAAATTTTCTTTGGATAACATAAGTTTACACTAAGGAGGAGTGAGTATATTCATATTGTTGTAGGAATAAATTTATTTAAATGAATTTCTCATTACATTATTTATTGTGTAAGCTTTGTAGGGCTATATCTTCAACATGTCCAACATATCACCCCGATTGGGGCAAAGAATTGAACTCATGACTCCACATCACAGAGTGCTTTAACAAAGCACCTAATCACCATCTATCCAAGACCTTGTGGATGAAGTGATCATTAGATTAAATTAATGTATTAGCTTTTATTTCTTTGACAAGGATGATGGTCCAGATTCCTTTTCTTATAAGAGTTTCGTCTGAGAAGAATGTGAGTAAAGAGGCAAGATGGAAAGAAACTAAAATTTTGTACTTACATGACTATATAAACAAAAAATATCAATTCTAGTAAAAATTAACATACAAAATAAATGAGCCCCAACATCAAAGTGTTATATTTAAGGAGGCATTTGTTTAAAATCCCCTCAATTCACTTATGTTGACTCGATAAGCATACATAGGCACATATAAGTTGGTAATACTTAAAATCAACCTCACTAAGAGTTAGAATCAACCTGATGTCATAGGAATATAAAACCAAGAAAATTGAAGATATTTCTATATATCTATAATATAGATGGAAATACAATAAAATATATATATATATATCATTTTATAAATATATTATACGAAATATAATTTTTATTTCATTATAAATTTAAACTTTACGAAAAATATTGAAGATAAAAAACACCTTTGAGGAAAGGCATCGTTCGAAATCCTCAAATACATTGTTCCAAATAACATTACATAGGTGAGGAAATAAATCATGCAGACCAGGACTTTGTCAAATAAATTAACCCAAAAGCCGACACTAGTTTTCGATTTCAACTAAAGTTCCCCAAGGGAAAAGAAAGTAAGCTACCATCCAAAATGACCACGATCACATAAAATATAAATGAAGGGAACCGATTATGTTCTTGATCCCCCTTTGCCTTGATTCTAGTACGATCTATCTCTATTCTAGGGCTTAATAAAACCAGTTTTGTTCCCATCGCTCAACCCTAATGCGTGAAATGTGGGTTTTCTTGCTATCTAAGAAACCCAATCAAACAATTCCATCCCTCCCTTGAGATACAAAATTCTTTATATATATTGCCACCGTGCATGTTATCCCTTAGCTCACGATAACATTTCAAATTTTCTATAGTTTTTCGCTTAGGGTTTACAATCTGCTTATTTCTGAACAACTAGGGTTTCTGCGAGATTTCTCTCGAGGAAGCATTTCAGAGCTCAACGTGGAAGATAGACTTCCTTCCTGGTTAGCCGAAGGAGTCGAAGAAATCACCTTTAGAGTAGCTTTCAAAGTATATAGCTTTGGAGAGATTAGACCACAACACTTGTAAAGACCAGACCGTGAACTAATTTCATACTATAACCTATCTGTAATCAGAATCATGGAGAAAAATGGTGAAATTACATCCAACCATTGGAAACCAACCGAAACACAGAGAGCAATTTTGGAACAAATGTTCAAACAAGATCAGCGGAACCTTACTCGCACACGCATTAAAGAGATTACCAATATACTCAAAAAGTACGGCGACGTAGATTCGAAGAATGTGTTCTCCTGGTTCCAGAGTGCTGAAGTTTGCAAGAAGCAGAAGCGAAAAAGGAACTCTGCGCAGCACAACTCCTTTCATCGAGAAGATAATGTTGCGAGAAGTTCTGTGGATCTATCCTCATCCTCTCCGTGCAGTGGTAAACTATGGTTAATTTGCATATCTTCTTTTCGGTTGTTTCCATAACGAATTCTTATTTTGTAATCCTATGCATGTTCAGCACCTGTAATTACCTTGGAATCTGGAGTGCCTGTGAGCCAGCTTTCTTCACAGGTAAGAAAAATATCCTTCATGCTCACTGGTTTCAATTTTCAAACGCACAGTTGTCATTTAAAATATATAAATGGATTCAGTACTAGTAAATTTAAAATGTATAATTGGATTCATCATAAACACTTAAACTTAATATTACTAGTAAAACCCTTGAACTTTACATTACTAACAACAACAAAATCCCAAATCATTTCTTCTATTAATTAGATAGACTACGCTATTTACGCTATTTTCAAAATGTGTTGCTCAATTTCTGATTCATTGCATCTCTAATTTCTGTTGTGATTTCGCAGGTTAACACAAATTCGTCAGAATCAACCGCAACACAGACTGTGTCGTCTATTAGGTTGTTTGGCAAAGAATATTTAGTATACTGTAATAATGATGCGAAGCGTGAATCTGTCTACAATGCCAATTTCCAAACCCCTACGTGGAATAACGTTCCAGTTACAAATGATGGATTTCTGCATTCTTTCAGCGAGAGAACAGTTAACCCTTGGATAATGGATGTTAGTATAGCACGCCAACCCCAAGAATTTCGCAGAAAGTTCGAATTATTGGAGTTGTTTCCTTTGCGTCCGGATGGGAACCTCAGTTTCCAAAACCACGCGCAGAATCACACAGAAGTTGCTAACAACGGATGCCTCCCTCGTTTCAGCGAGAGGACACCTAGCCCTCCTAGAAAGTATCCTAGGGTTGCCACAGAGCCCGAGGAATATGGTCCAAAACCCGAACTGCTGGAGTTGTTTCCTTTACATCCCGAGGGGAACCTTAGATCCAGATGTTTTGACCCTGAAATGTAGACACTTGGGCCATGTTCCGTAGGGGTTAACATTCCATTTTCTTTTCTTTTTTCATGTTGGTTGGACTATATTTTCTAATCATATTAAACAAGTTTTACAATCTTGACATTCATACCCTTTAATTTGAGGTACCCTGCATTTCCACTGTTTTATTTCCTCTAACCAACACTTCCTTGCGGATATTGAAAATGTTATGTCTGAGTATTTTTATGCCTTTATATAAATTTATTTAATGTGGTTATATGAGAATAAGATATATATCCATATGATGTGTTTTAGATGTATGAGATTATCATTTTCTTATTGAATAATTATTATTTTTTAATTAAAATTTAAAGTTTTTTTAAATTATTTAATTAAAAAAAAACTATAAATTATATTTAAAATGTAAATTAAAAATGGAAAAACAATATTAAATAAATAAAGATATTAAACAAGTTAAATTAATGAATAACAACATAGGAAGTATTTTATGATCCATTCAAAGTTTTTGGAAGAAAAAAATTATATATACATTTTGTTTATATAGACTGGTATTTTTTTTTATTGACACATGAAAAACAAAGAATATTAACATTTGAGAATAGTGGTGAGCAACTTGAGAAATTAAGTCCAAAAAAAATAGAAAATGAATAAATAGTGAAAGAGAGATTGTGTAGCTTACATTATGTTTCAAAACAAACTAAACTTGCTTCATTACATAACAGAGATATAATAAATCAAAATTAAACTTCATGATGAGCACCTTTTTTGAAGATAGACAGTTACAAGGCTATAACATTTGGTTGAAAAATGGTGGAAAATTTGGTAGCTATCAAGACTACAACTCCTCGCTATAGTCTAGGGAATATAAATTAATTAAGAAAAAAATGTATATTAATCAATGAAAGAAGGTTAAATCTAGACTAAGAATCATTATAAGTGCAATGAACATAGCGGATCTAACTGCTAGTTTGAAATAGCCGTGAAACTATATTATTTTGTTCTGGTCCTAAATTGCATATAAGTATAAGTCTGAAATAGGTAGAGAGTGACTTAATCCATGCTTCTATTTGTTTTCCATGAAATAAACCTACAAAATCAAAGTGATTCACCTTTGGACCCCAACATAAGCCTCATAGTTAGATGCTAGTTTTGATCTCCTACATTGCATCCATCTTATGGAGTAGTCCTTGAAGATATTGAAGCTATGGTTTATGCACAATAGTGTCTTGATTATTAGTTTCTTTATGTGACCCATGAGGTCACTATAAAAATAATGAGTGGCCGCTAAATGATTGGGGTTATTTTTTTAAATATTAAGGAGGCTATTTAAAGGATTCAAAATGTCGATCTAGGTGAGTTAACCATAACAGATAAATAAATTGTGATATGTTTCAGGCTAGTCATAGGTGAGATAGTAAAAAAGAGAATGGGAATTAGGTTTGGTAGAAGCTTTGCTCATCCCAAGTATTTGATCAAAACTAAAAATTAGAAAGGTAAAAGTAATAGGAAATTGGGAGCAATACAATGAAATGGGTAATGTTTAGCAAATATGTAAATATTGTTTTATAATTGTTTTTTTTAACAAAAGTTTATTTCCTAAAGAATTATTCTCCTTGGATCATAAAAAAAAATCAGGCACTTTAAGAAAATTTGATGGAGGTGACAAAAACTTAGAGAGAGAGTGAAAATTTATTGATTTATTAAACAAAATGATGCCTTTCTTATATGCTTGGTTCAAAACAATGAGTTTAGTTTCACTATATTAAAGGAGATAATCTCCATTAAGTCATCTATTGAGATAAAAGCATGGTTATGACGTTATAGAAGATAAAAACTTAAATTTTCATATGAATTGATATATAATAAAACTAAAAATTCTAAAAAAATTTAAATTATTAACATACATTATACCCCTTAGTTGGCTTATCATAAAAGTGAAAATGAAAAAGTTTCACCATTTTTTATTATAACAATTTCTATATTATTTATTTCTTATCCATCATATAAATATAAATGACATAATGGAAGTTTTATATATCCTTTAATTTCCTCCTACTTGTTATCATCTTTGATTTCAAGTCTATACTAGAATTCAAGGAAACCAAATTCATTCCTATTACTCTCTCTTATGCACAAAACATTGTATTTCAAGCTATCTAAGTAACTTGATCAATTAATTCCATTGTCAAATAACACCATTAAGTTCTTGAGTTTATTATCTTTATATTGATATGAATTATTTGTTTATTATTATAATATTTGAATATATATAATTTTCTTACATTGTACTATGAAATCCTTTTTATAAAATCAATTTACTTTCCACATATAATTCTAAGGTATGAGATTTTATGTTGTTTTGAGATAGGAATTTCAAGATGTTCATTTTGAACAATTAACATTTCTATAGATATTTGATCAAATTGAGAGTAATTATTTCATAACTAAATTGTGTTGATAGATTTATCATATTATTAGTCTAAAGAAAGGACACATATCTAAATCCACTACAATGAAAGGATTTTATGTCACATTATCAATTGAAATCAAGGTTTATATTCATAAGTTGTGCGATTTAAATTATAAAAATATGATTTAATATTTAAGAAGTATATTTTTTTATTTGACCCACTAAAATTCATGAAGAACATTGTATTTTTTTATTTTCAATGAAAAAACATATTTCTATTTAAATAGAGTAAAATTTATAATCCATAACTGCTCAAGGAATAGTCTTGTAATACTCCCCTTACTAAAGGGTAAAAAAATCATATATTGTATATGACCAATCAATTAATAAGACAAAAATCACTAGCATAATAACTTTTTGTATTATAAAAAAGTACCCAAAAAAAATTCCCTTTAAATTTTTCGGAACTATATTCCATACACCTTCAATCCTATAAAAAAAATAAAAATGGTAGTTAAAAAATTTAAAATCATAAAGAATAGACTATCTATAGTTTACCAAAATTTAGTCCTCTGAATAATGATTTTCCAAAAGCTAGAATACTTTCTTAGAAAGTATATCAATAACTTAATTGTTTTCATCAAATACATGAGTAAAGTGATTTTTTGAAAGGATATGGAATGTTATTTAGCTAATCCATAATTTAAATGGGTCTAAGATACGTGAGAATTCACCCATTGAATTACCAACAAATAATGACCATAAACCTAGATATAGTAAAGAAACTTTTGTCTACCATAGATTTTAGAAATACAATAAAGCGCACAAATCTTCATAATCATTAGTACCACTACAGTCATTCTCCCTAAAGTTAAAGAAACCATTATTGAGATATATATAAAAAAACCATGCCCTATGATCTATTCAGTCATTTGCATGCTCTATTAAACTATCCCCGAGGATTTAAAGATACACTTATAGAGGATTAATATATTTGAGTAAGTATATCATCAAATAAGTGACATGGACCATAAGAAAACATTTTTCCTTCAAATAAGGAGGAATCACAGCAAAACCATAACTCTCAATGGACTAAAAATGGTACATTTTAAGATAATTCCAATTCTTTCCTTATTAACCAAGTCTAGAGACATGAATCCACTATTCTCCCTTGTAAAAGAGAGATGAACCCTAACGCTACTGCCACTTCCATATAAAACTATATTTTATGCACATTATTAAAATAAATGTAAATGTTCCTCTAGCAGCGGGCCTCTTCTATTATAGCACCTTCTAAGATCAATAAGCACCAGAATATTAGTAATGTAGAAACATAAGAAATGGATTGCATCACTGTATTATTTTTCATACATACTGACTATTTTAGGATGGAAACATTAAATAAATAACTAGTAGGAGAAATTTTAATGGCGAGACATGGATCCACTATTCTCCCTTGTAAAAGAGAGATGAACCCTAACACTACTTCCACTTCCATAAAAAACTATATTTTATACACATTATTAAAATAAATGTAAGTGGTCCTCCAGCAGCAGGCCTCTTCTATTATAGCACCTTCTACGATCAATAAGCACCAGAATATTAGTAATGTAGAAACCGAAGAAATGGATTGCATCATTGTAGTATTTTTCATACATACTGACTATTTTAGGATGGAAACATTAAATAAATAATTAGTAGGAGAAATTTTAATGGCGAGACCCAATATGGAGAGTTGGGGTTAGAAGACTTGTCTTGTTAGTATGACTCCTTGAACACTTATTTTTTGGGTAAAAATTTTATCCTTAAGGACTACACTCATTAGCATTATTTTTTTTTCTAAGTAAAACTAATTCTATTAAGTATAAGAGTTACTATTACAAAACTGCCACAGTGTCATCTGTGTGAGCCTGAGCACTGGACTTGATAGCCATGCTGAGCAAGAAAAGTCTGGACTGCCCGAGATTGGGAAACCAGTCCTTTTGAGATCAGATTGACCGCCCTTGGAAGGGGAACCGGCCTACAGTTTATACAGGAGAATTTAACAGAGAGTAAAAGAAAAAAAATAACAATTAGCCTTTTCGGCTGCGCATTGAGACAAGGAAACAAAACATTCAAACAGAACTTGAGCAAAAATACCAGTAGAAGCTGGAAGCTGGGATTATCACTGAACATGGGTTGGAGACGGAGGTTCTTCCACCACCCTGCATGCGTATTCATCTGCCCAGTCATTCATAATGTCCTTGAGATCGCCTTCCTGGTCCAAGACTTCATCCTCCTTACGAGGCGCATCCTCAGCGTGGTGGGCAGCTCCAGCTGGCAGAACCGAGATTTTGGAGAGTTTTGAGACAGGAGGGGGCATAAGGGAGGTCTCAAGGGGTGGGATGGGAAGCATGGAATCTTATCTAAGAGTTACCGTGATATAGGCAGTGACAATGGGATTGTCATGTGAACATTCAAAGTGGAATTCAGCACGCTGTGAGGTTTGACGAACTGAACCGAAAGGAATTGCAACACTATGAGGGATAGCAGGGGGGTTGGCGCTAGATGAGCCAAAGGGAAAAAATCACAATGACGCCGTCGACCTCTACCGTGACACCTCTCCGGAGGCTGGACTTGAGTGTCTTTAGCAGAAGAGGAACCCGAAATAGAGCTGGAGAGGGGTCGATAATGAGGGACCCGACCACGACTAGTGTCACACCTGCTCCTCATTCTGGACGAATGTGTGGCATGGTGGCAGAGGTGAGAGAAGAACAAATTTTGAGGGGAGGGCCAATAGGAGGCTCAAAAACACAGTGAGGGGAATTGCAATGAGGGATACCCATCGACCGAGGGCCAAGTGGAGAGGCAACACCATAGAAATTCATAGTTCAAGCACAGTGAGGGGGGTTGGCTTTGTAGAAGAGGCTCTGGGAGTAGTGAAGCCCTGGCAATGGTTCAAAACAAGCAAGGAGATGGCATCGACGCCTAGTATGAGTGCGGGTGCTGGGATCAGCATGGCCTTGAGGGAAAGCGCTGTTTAAAGGAAGCAGAGAGCCAATGCTACTATCGCAACCAGTTGAAAAATCTGGAATGGACTCCATAACCAAATGAATACCCATGGTGAAATGAATGAGCGTTTGCGCAGGAGTTAAGTTGTCGTGAGTTGGAGAATTTATGAACCCATTAATGCGCGTACAGGAGGCCATATGGCCACCCCACGTGAGCTCCTTCGGGAGATGCGTAGGGGGCATTGTCCCATCAGGCCATGCATTCATCCGCATCCGGAGAAGGGCGATCCTTGTGCACCAACATAGTGCAATTTGGTAGCATTTATCGTTCATGGATGATGTTGAGGGGGCCATCAATGAGTATATTAGTGTTGTCTGCTCCAAAATTGGCCAAGAGATCTACAACTTTGTTGCTTTCTCACTTAACATGAGTGAACGAGATAGCCCTGTTGTTGTTCAACCAATCCCTTATCTTGTCAATCCTAGCAGCCAAACGCTAAATGTTTGCCACTTTTGCTATGTTGGTCCCCCAGAGGAGCTGATTGAACATATTAATGAGTGTCTGTGAATCCCCTTCAATGATGATGGGAAAGAATTTGTAGTGGTGAATAAGGCTGAGCCCTTGCCAGAGCCCTTCTAGTTCAGCTGAGTTATTGGTGTCCCACCCGATTGATCCATAATAGATGACTTATGTTTCTCCTTCTGTATTTCTAAAAATGCCTCCAAATCCTGCTTGCCCGGGGTTTCCTTTGGAAGCTCCATCAAAATTCAATTTGATCATCCCGGAAGGAGGAGGAGACCATTTCAGGGGTATTTCAGGGGAAGCTCTGTTTCTAAGGGTTGGTATCGGCCTAATTTTGAGATTCCAGTTTTGCTAGATGGAGATTTCTTTAGGCTGCTTGGGAAATTTGTATTCTTGCCAGGGGTGAAGAGTAAGGGATTCCTGAAGCTTATTGCAGATGATGTCCCAAATGGTATCCAGAGATGCGGATTGATTTTTAAAAATATGTTTATTTCTTTCTTTCCACAGAGACCATAAAAGCACACCTGGAAGAAGCTGCCAGAGGGCGTTGAGAAGGGAGGAGCTATAAGGACGTTTAGACAAACTATGAAGGATATTAGTTAGGTCTCTAGAAGGTTTCTTTCCCTGGCTATGAAAGCTAACTTTCTCCCATAGAGTGTTAGCAAGAGGGCAAGACATCATGAGGTGTTGTATATATTCATTGCTTTGGTTGAAATTGGGACATTTGGATGGCCCTATAAAGCCCCTTTTGACCAAATTATCCCAGGTAAGGATTCTTTTGTGACTAAGGAGCCATAGGAAAGTGGAGATATTTTTCCATATGCTTGGGGCTCATAACAGATGCCAAAGAGGGTCGCGAGGGAGGGGAGTGGGATGCATTAGAGAATAAGCTTCTTTCGTAGTAAAAATCCATTTCGTTGTATATCCCCATCTAATAATGTTTGGGTCCTCCGAATATCTTATTTTCCGTCGTTGAAGGTCGTGACTGAGATTTTCCCATTCATGAACTTGAGCTTGAGGAGCTATGAGGGGTGAGGGTTTCCATTGCCTGAACCCGTTGCAGTGTGAAGGCAGCCAAAATTGACAAACCTTTTCTTCCATTGTCGCGTTATCATTGCCAAAGTTGGTGTGGGAGAAGGTTTCAAGAAGCTATGGATTTTGCTGCCAAGAATATGCCCAAAACCTAGCAAAATTGCCCCTGTGGATCTCCTAGAAACTGTGTTGTTGAATGAGCGCATAGTGTTGTTTAGCTGCATTCCACACAAGAGAGCCTGTGCGTTCAGGTGTGAGCCTTATTAAATCTTCAGGAGGCCTGTTGTTGGCATAATTTGTAGTCCACAATTTTGCCCAGGGAGTGTATGGATTTGAAATCCACTTCCACCATATACGCGCCCCCATGACCTCATTGCTGTGTATAGGATTTCTGAGGCCAAGAACTCCTGCTTCCTTGGGCGTACAAACTGTATTCCAATTAACCAGGGCCCATTTTTGGTTCTGGCCAGAGGATCCCCAAAGGAATTTCCTTTGCAGGGATTTAATCTATTTGAGGACCCATTTTGGAGTAGCCATAATAGAGAATAGATAAAGAGGCATGGATTGTAGCACGAATTTGATGAGATTTAGTCTACTTGCCATGCTGAGGGCTCTGAAGGTCGAGGAGGATAGTCGGGATTCAATTTTTTCAAGGAGAAGGTTCCAGGAAGAGTGCATGATAACAGAGTCAATAAGGGGGGCACCCAGGTACTTTTCAGGGAGAGAATCAATGGAGAAACCAAGGATACGAGCTATGTTGGCTTGAGTCATGGGAGGAGTATTGAAGAAGAAGATCTGAGATTTGGAATCATTAATGGAGAGACTAGAAGCTTGAGAAAAGAGGTTTAAAATGGCTTTGAAAGAGCAAGCCTCTTGGACGGAATGGTGTCCAAAGAGCATATTATCATCCACGAATTGCTGGTGAGTGGTGACAGGGGCTCCATGAAGGGAGATGCCTCTCAGAATATGATTATTAACTCCATTGTGGATTAATTTATCGAGGCCTTCAGCCATAAGAACAAAGAGGAAGGGGGAGAGAGGATCTCCTTGTCTAATACCTATGGTGGGAGAGAAAGGGGGAGAAGGGATCCCATTAACGAGGATAGAGAATAAATTTGAGGAGATGAGGTTCATTATCCATCTTATCCACAATTGGTCAAAACCGAAAGCACTTAAAATCTGCTGAATGTAGTTCCAATTCAATCTGTCAAAGGCTTTGGAGAGATCTATCTTGAGGAGCATACTTGGCTTCTTGCAAATTTTTAAGGACTGTATAATCTCATGAGTTAGAATTATACTGTCCAAAATTTGTCGACCTTCTACATAGCCTGTCTGCTCAGGTGAAATGAGAAGCGACAGGAGGGATTTAAGCCTATTGGCTATAACTTTGGAGATGACTTTTTAAATCACGTTGCAGAGAGAAACACTCATTAGCATTATTATAGATCAAATAAATTTCAAATATTGGAAGAAATAGACATAAATTTTGTGCATATTGAAATTTTACCTATTGTGATTGACCTTCATGATTTAAGATGATACAAATTTAACCACCATTACTCATGGAAAAGGGGCTAACCACATGGAACATATGGATAATACTATACAAGGGTTAAGTTGTAACTCATATAGAGGGCCAAATGAGTTAGATTTAATCACTAGTTGGAAATTTATATGTGTTATTATCCATACACCATGAGGAAAAGGAGTACCATTCTACTCGAGTTAATTTTGTTCCATAGTAGAGAAGAGTATTTGAGAGTGGATAATGTGAAGGAAGAAGAGATATAGTATATATTCTATAGTAACCCATAAGGCATATTTATCATATTTTGTATTTTCCCCATTTTCATTCATATAAAGAGAGAGCAAAGAAGCCTCACTTTCAAGCATGGTTTTCCCCCAAAATAGTTTCCCATGTCATACTTGGTGCTAATTGTGATTGGAGATTCATTTGTATTCACTATTTTCTACTTTCCACACTTATTTATTATATTAACAAGAGGAAAAAAAATAGTAAACCAATAAATCTAGAAATATAGTGAAAATTAACCCCCATAGCATAGATTTCAAAGTGTATTCTATTTTTTCGTCAAATCCATTGTGAGAAATTATCTAAGGGAATATCCATAATAATTTACAAATAATATCAATATTTAGGTAAGCATTTTTGGGTATTTTGTGGGAATTTGTAATGAATCCATATTAGTTTAATAAAAAGTAATAAAACCATAGCCATGGTCGACGAAAATATTTTTAATAACACTGGATATCTAATAGAGGATAAAAATTCATGGATATCAATCGACATCCTTATGGTGGCTATGGAAAATGATATTGGAATCATATAATATGGGCGTTCAATATTAGAGGCTATATTAGAGAGAGAATTAATGTAAGAAACATTAGAAATATTTTAAGAAATGAACTAGAAAAGAACCTAGTTTGAGTTCAATGAACCATTCACAATCCCTATTTAAGATGGAAGTGAAGGTGAAAATAAAGCCATATCAAGGTGAGCTTAACTATTTGAATTTAAGTCATCAGCTGAATAGTAAGAGGATTATTTTTATTTTCACAACATAGAGGAGGAATATAAAATTTTATTATCCTATTTTAAACTAGAGGGTGATGCAATAAACTATTGGAAATCCACCAAAAAAGACCTTGATGCTAGAGGGGAATCCTCTACTGAAATAGTGAAAGTATTTTAAAAACTCATAAATT
Source organism: Pinus albicaulis (assembly GCA_034641835.2). Lineage (NCBI taxonomy): Eukaryota > Viridiplantae > Streptophyta > Pinopsida > Pinales > Pinaceae > Pinus > Pinus albicaulis. The sequence continues at coordinate 354,345,835 of CM076583.1, read as the reverse complement.
CCCAATTATACCCTATTATATATGTAGAGGAATAGTATATCTAGTGGCATTACTTCAAGTAGAGACATGGGAAAAGTGTATATGACTACACCACAACATTAAAGAAGATGGAAGTAAAGTTAGGTATCTCTCCTAAGAACCTAGACATTCTCCTTAATTATTTATGGGGTCTACACAACGACATATGGAAGAAAGTGATATTGTTCAAACCTATAATAATCGATGAGTTAGTGTACAAGAATAGTACATAGAAAGCATAGTCCTTAAGAAAAGGAAATTAAGTTGTTAAAAGTAGAAGGAACGCCATGAAGCTTCAAGGGAGAGGAATAAGTGTAAATGGGGAAAGGAAAAAAATATATTAGCCACAACATATAGTACAAATATTCTAGCAATCACTCAAACTATTATAAAATTGATGATGGCATAGAGGAGAAGTGTTATAAATTACATCTAGGGCTTAACCTGAGGAACCAAAACAAAGATATGAAGAAGAAAAATATTTCATCCATTGATTCGAGAAATCAAGTGCAAAGAATCTCAAACATGGATGAAAAGATTTTATATACATCAATGTAGAAGAGAGTAAATCTCAGTAGCCTTTAGCAACATAAAGTGAAATAAATTACCAAACTCTTCTATCTAGAGATATAAGCTAACTAGAAAAAAATAATGCTTTGATCTTATGATCAAAAAAGAATCTTATTGTAGAAAATATGGTAAACAAAAAAAACATTAAGTACTCCTTTGTGACCAAATAAAAACAAAAATTTTTACTGGAACAAATCAAAACTAAACAATGTACCTGTAAGACCAAATCAAAATTAAAATACACTCAACTCCTTTTAATATTATATATTTTATTGGAAACAAGAAAGAACACAAACTCTCAATATATTTGGTTAAATATCATATATAATTTAAATTCAAACTAAAATATTTCTAATTATCTTAACAATATAAAAATATTATTAATAACATTAAAATATTTCCTAAATTGATTTATATTTTATTTTTAAATCAATTTTATGAATGATTAACAATTTTATTTTGTTTTTATCCTCACATAACTTAAAATTTTGAAAATATTCAAAATAATAATTCATAAATTTTCTCCTTGAACAACCTAATTTGAAAGATATGTAATAAGAAGTTATTGTATATACGTACAGTACATTGAGTACTCCTTACATAATTGTTTCATAAAATATTATATGTTCAAAAGGATGTGTAGAAATGATTCCATTATAGGTTTCTCAAAAAAGCTTTATCCCTATTTTATGGGTATTATGAATTAAACATAACTTTAAAGAATTTAAAATGTTAATATATATATATATATATATAATTTGTATATTTTTAAATTAAGATTTTAAAGATATGTAATTTGCAAGTGACTTAAATTTTGATTACACGATTCCATTTTTTTTTTGTCACAAAAAGTTGTGATAAAGAAGATTAATATTATTCTTTTCCAACATGATTTTAAATATAGTTACACTAATAATTAAACCATATTGAGGAATCATTATTGAAGAAAATAAAGATTTAGAATTTAGGTTAGCACAATTATAGAAGAAATTTAATGAAATGCATGATACTAATATGTTGGAAAATGTGTATTTGTCATGTTCTAAATGAAAACTTAAAGAGTTCCCCACATGGTGTGCCTAGGGTACTATCACGTATGCAACAAAGATGAATAAATTCACCAAACAACATTTATAAAAAGGTATAGGCACTATGAAATTGTGCTTCCACCATTTGGACTCACAAATTCGCAATAACATTATTGTGGTTTTTGAATAATGTTCTCAATCCATATTTTTATAAGTTTGTACTACCTTTTTATGATGAAATTTTAGTTTATTGAAAAACCAAGGAGGAGCATGAGAAAATTTATCAGCAGTGTCGCACTTATTGAGTGAGTACAAACTATATGCAAAACTCAACAAGTGTGAATTTTTATAGTCACAGATTGAGTAATTTGGACATATTGTTTCTAAGTAATGAACTATAGTAGACCTAGAAAATATTAAAATCATTATGGAGTGTGGACTTCTCAAAATGTCACAAAAATTATATCCTTCATGGGATTGGTTGGTTTTTACGAGATGTTAATCCACAAATTTTCAAAGATTAGGCTTCTAATCACATAATTGCAAAAGAAAAGACTTCGATTTCAAAGGAAAATAAAATGTACGACCAACATTTAACAGTTAAAGTGCCTTCTCACATTTTCATCAGTATTGAGAATAACATACCCATGAAAGGATTTTATGCTGTGCACCAATGCTTGCAAGTTAGGGATTGCTAGAGTCATAATTTAAGAAGGACAAATTGTATGTTATGAATCAAGGAAGATGAATGAGTATGAGTGAAATTATGTCACTAATGAATTAAAATTAGTAGTTATAGTACAAGCATTAAAAAAGAGGAGGAATTACCTTATTGGGAAGAAATTTGTTTTGATGTTAGAACATGGAGGGCTAAAGAACATATTTGAACATCCCAAATAAAATTCACGATAGGAAAAGTGGCTAGCCTTGGTTAGTGAATTTTACTTTGAAATCAAGTACATCAAAAGACATGAAAATAACGTAGCTAATGCACTTCACAGAAGGCTACAACTGGCTCTCCTAGCAATGATCGATATTTGTAAAGTTGATGTACAAGAAAGGATTCAAGAGGTAATGCAGTAGAATGAACACTTGAAAGAATACCTTCAACAGGAATCAGAAAGGACCTTGAGGAAAAGCTACTCCCTCGTGAAGTATGGCATGTTGAAATTTAAATAAAGGTCATATATACCTTTCATTCATGACTTTAAGAAGCCCATATTAGATGAATTTCATAAAATTCCATATTATAGTCATCATGATTATGAAAATATTTTAACAACTATGAAAAAATATGTTATTGTCGAGGTATGAGAAAGGAGGTGGTGGAATACATTACTAAATTCTTGTAGTTCCAACAAGTAAAAGTGCATTGTAGGCACTGAATGGGATTATTATCGCCAATCCCCATTCCTGAATGGAAGTGTGAGTCCATTTCAATGGATTTTATCACTTAGTTGTTAACGACATATAAGAAACATGATGTCATAATGGTGGTGGTAGATAATTTGATCAACATAACTCAGTTTGTATCTATTAAATCGGCTCACAAGGAAATCGATGTTTTTAAATTTTTTTAAAGGAGGTATTTGGGTTGCATGGTATATCCTATAATATCATATTGGATTGAGTTGTCAAATTTACGTTGAAGCTTTGGAAAGCATTTTTTGTTGTTTTCGGGACAAAATGATCTTTCAACGTGACATAGCATATTAAAATAGATGAGGACACTGAAAGAGTTAACAATTTACTGGAAGAAATGATCAAAATATATTCTATGCATCAACATAAAAGTTTGGAATACCTCCTTTATTTGGTGGAGTATCCCTACAACAATGATTACCAAGAATAATTGGAATGAGGAAATGTGATGCTTATATGGTAAGAAATGTAATATACCCATCAACGCAAATGATCTGATGAATAAGTTACTTTTTGGGCCTAATATGTTAAAGGAAATGGAACATGAAATTGCTTTTATTAGGAAAAAATAAAAAATAGTTCAAGATAGAAAAAAAAAAAGAAACTATGAAAATCAACATAGAATGTATAAAGAGTTCCATGTTAGTGAGCATGTCTATATTTTCATCAAAATAAGGCAAAATTCATTGAATATTAGGAATTTTTCCAAATTGGAACCAATGTTTTCTCGAGCGTTTCATATTTTAGAAAAGTGGGGCTAGTGGCGTACACATTTTCTTTGAAACCCATAGTAAAATCACATGATGTTTTCCATATTTATTTAATTAAAAATTACGGTATTTGATGTTAATCATGTCATTTATTTATCTATCATACAGGAGGAATGTGTTGGATAATTCAAACCACAACCTTAGTGAATTATAGATTAGATATATATCATGCTCTGTATTCAAGTAATCAAACACGTTAAAGTGAAGTGGAAGCACTTTGGACTAGATGAATCCACTTGGGAAATGGTTCATCATATGAAGGTAGCATAAAATTTTTTATTTATTCTATAAGAAATATAAAAGTAAAAATAGTTGTGTATATTATTATGTGATAGATCATTGAACATCAAGGATGGTGTTCCTCTGATCGAGTCATATCTATGAAAAACCTTTGTGTTACCCCTCTTGTAACTTTTTCTATGAATTTGAATTCATGTAAACGATGTGGAAATGTAAACATTGACTAGATAAGGGCATTGGACATGAATTTAGAGGTATCAAGAGATTTATTTCACTTCTTATCTCCATGATCCATTTATTCCATTACTACTGGAAACATTAAATTTAGGATTGAGCTTCTAGAGTGAAGGATGAGCCAATGCAATCTTGATTCTCGTGGAAAGCATAAGTGTGGTCAACAATCATTGAAAAGGTACGTGAATTGAGTCAGATGGGAGATTACGGAGGAAGTATGATGAATTATGCACAAGGAAAGGTGTGGAAAGAGAAAATGCATAGTTGTATGAAGCAAGAGATAAATCATGGGAAAGGAACAACATAAACAAGACAAAAGAGAATACTAAGGGTGGAAGTAGGTAGTGGACTTGGATCTCTTAAGGAAGAATATCTTTTCTATAGCATGTGTTTTTTTTTGGGATAGAATTCTCTAGATTTTCAAGGACTATAGTGTGTTATTGTGATTCTATTGGATAAGGAGAGAGTTCAGTGGAGCTGAAAAACTCGGTGCTAACCTTGGGGCTGATAAACCACTAGGATGCTAGCTATAGTTGATAAACCACTTGGCTGGATAAGACACCGTAGTGATATATAAAAGAGATGATAAACCACTTATGTTCTAGTTCTGTAGGTTGATAAAACACCTCGTGGTAGGCTCTTGATTCCTATAGTGATAGCTTATAAAATAGTGCTAGATTATAAAACTGGTTAATAAACCATACCAATAGTGTGTTCATTTTCATGTAGCTAAATTGTTCTCATTAGGACTTCGATAGATTCCTGTGATTAATTCCAACTGCAAAAAAGAGCCATTGTGGTGCTTACTGTTGGAGGAAGTTGAAATTTTTTTAAAAAGTGGACACCTATTCATGATTATTTAGTTGACTTGTATTGATGTAGAATTCCCTTGATCCCTTCACTCCTAAAGCTCTAAATCTAGCCGAACAGCGAATAAATACAAAGAATAATAATAGTGGAATTAGCCTATAATTGGGTGGAGAGATGAAAACCCTCTCTCCATTTCCAATTATTTAACTAATAACATAAGTTGATTACTTGTTTCTCTATGCATATTTGTGAAATATGAATGATAATTAATGCTAGTGTATGGAAAGAGAAGTATCAATAATGACTATGGATGAAATATTTCAAATGAGATGGTTTGTGTGATTAATTTCATGGTGAGAGGGACTTAGAAATCCCTATATTTTTTGATAGTTTTCATAACTTGTAGTGCTACTTGCATGATTATAGATTATTGCTAAATAATCTAGTTAAACTAATGTGTGTGAAACTCCATGGTTTGAGAGCCACAACTATCAAAGGGACTATGTGTAAGGGACTATGTGTATGAGAATTAAAGTGTTTTGTCCTTCAAATAGTAGTTATATATGTATTTCTAAGAAGTATTGTGTATTTATTTGTGCATGGTTGATTTTTACTTTCTTTACTCGTGGAGTAATCAACGAACTAATGCATCATAAATATATGTATTAGAATTTCCCTATACTAATATAAGTGAAATTATTGGGTGTTTTTAGTCATGGATTGGCTCATCTCAATTAATATTTATTGGTAGGTAAGTTAATACTTCAGTGATGGTGTTTTTGTATCTATGTTTAACTCTTGAAATTAATTTTGTTTTACCTATGCATTCCTTTGTTTGTGGATGTTTTAGGAATAATTATGCTCCTAGGAGAACCTTGGTTAAATCCATGAAAAATTCAGAGCAATTATGGAGTTTATTCTCAATTATTGGGGTAGAAATTGTCTTATATTCTCGCCCGAATTAGGCTATGTGAATACATTTGGGAATCAAGGTATGTAAAATTTTTGTGAAGTAATAAGTCATTGGGAGACTAGATCTTGATGGACTGTATATGATTTAGGAAAATATGAGATATATATATCTAGGGTGGGGTCCATTTTGGGTAACCTTGGAAGGAAAAATGAGTGGGACAAGCTAGATATCCAAGATGGCACAAATATTTTTGGTATTGAATGCATTATATAGTTGGATATGTATAGGAATCTAGGCATCCAAGATATTTATGTTTCATGTGTATCATGGATGAGTTGGATGTGGAACAAGCTAAATAAGAAAAATAGATAGACAGTAATTCTAGAGGTATCTCGGGGTGTTCAAAATATTTACACTGTGAGAAATATTGAGAACATCTTATTTCCCCATAACCACATATAAGTAATTTTCATTTCAGTGCATGCTAAAGGCCAAACTCATGAACCCATGGGTTAGGTTATGTGGAAACTTCCATATAGGCTCAACCATCGACAAAATAGTCTCTAGGATGATATGGAAGTACCAGATTTGGGTTGGGTTTTCATGTGGGTACCACACTGGTGGTCCTTGCATAGGTTGTAGACTTTAAATGACCAAACTTCAAATAAGCATAACTTTTGATTCAACCATCAGATGAGGATAAATTTTATATCGTCTAGAACCTCCTAAAGCTAAATGCAATGATGTTATCCAAGGATACTTCTACTAACTTTGTGAAAGGAGGAATTTTGTAACCCTATTTTCATTATAAGACTATGGAGGGTAGGAGGGAGCATTACAAAAATGCTTGAAAACATGTGGAATAGTTTTACTCCTATGTAAGGAACTCTACTTACGAGGAGTGAGCATATTCATATTTCTTTAGGAATCAATTTATTTAAATGAGATGGTGAACGTATCACCGATGGAGGTCGGGAATTGAACTGATGACTTCACATCAACTAGTACCATCTATCACCTGATCACCATCTATCCAAGACCACATGGATGAAGTGCTCATTAAATTAAAATAATGTATTAGCTTTTATTTCTTGTGATAAGGATGATGATCCATGTTGAGAGTTTGGTCCCATAAGAATGTTGGTAAAGAGACATCATGGAAACAAACTAAATTTTTGTACTTACATTGCTATATAAACAAAAAATATCAATTCTAATAAAAATTAACATATAATATAGATGAGCCTCCGCATCAAAGTGTTATATGTAAGGAGGCACTTGTTTAAAATCCCCTCAATTCACTTCTGTTTACTCCATAAACATACATAAGCACCCATAAACTATATTGGTAACAATTGGAATCAACCTCATGTGAAAGGAATAAGAAAGGAATATATATATATATATCTATATATATATATATCATTTTTTTTGGTTTATAAATTTAAATTTTATATAAAAAAAATGAAAATGAAAAATTCCTCTGAAGGAAATACATTCTTCCAAAAAACATTACGTAGGTGAGGAAATAAAAAATCATGAGAACAAGGACTTGTCAAATAAACTAACCCAAAAACCGACATTAGGTTTCGATTTCAAGTAATGTTTCATGAGGCAAAAGAAAATAAGGTACCATCCAAAATGACCACGATTACATAAAATATAAATGACGGGAATCGATTATGTTGTTGATTCAATTTTGCTTTGATTCTAGTATGACCTCATCTCTATTCTAGGGCTTAATGAAACGAATTTTATTGCGATCCCTCAACCCTAATGCGTGAAATGTGGTTTTTCTTGCTATCTAAGAAACTCAATAAAAAAATTTCATCCCTCCCTTGAGATACAAAATTCTCTATATATATTGCCAACGTGCATGTTCCCTCTTACCTCATGATAACATTTCAAATTTTCTGTAATTTTTCGCTTAGGGTTTACAATATATTTATTTCTGAACAACTAGGGTTTTTGTGAAGTTGCGCTCGAACTTCCTTCGGTCTGCGGAAGGAGTCTTCTTTTCATATTATAATTTTTTTTTCACTCTAAGAAATCACTTCTAGAGTTCTCAAAATACCTAATTCTGCCGATCAAACCAAAACAAGACTAAACGTCTCCACCTAACTATTAGACCACTAGACCACAGCAGTTGATGGGCAACTAAGAAGGACACAAAAATCAGCAACATCTCACTGATTGGGCAACCAAGAAAAAGCGTACTCTTTCATTGGAAACATCCAAGAATAGAAAAGAGGGAAACATCTGAAAAACTAGGAAAGAAGGAAACATCTAAAATATATTGGCTTTATCTAATAATGAATTTTGATTTTATCTTTTGTAAATAATAAGAAATAAAGAGAATGTCGAATCTGAGCAACAGTTTTCTCAACTCAAGAGTGCCTTATGCTCTGCTCCTGTTCTTCATTTTCCAGATATGAATCAACCATTTGAGATGGAAACTGATGCCTCTCAATTTTCCATTGCAGCTGTTCTTAAACAGGGAGGCCACCCTGTGGCATACCATTCTGAGGCACTTGTGGATGCTAAGCTCATGTACAACACCTATGACAAGGAATTCTACAGTTTAGTGCAAGCTTTGAAGCAATGGCGCCATTACATTCTTGGTAAAGAGACCATCCTCCATACAGATCATCATCCGCTAATGTTCATCAACTCACAACGAAAGATTCAAGAGCAATGCCATTTAAAGTGGGCTTCTTACATTCAAAAATTCCATATGGTGATTAAATATAAGAAGGGGACAAGTAATAAGATGGCTGATTTGTTAAGTCGACCGCTTGCTCAGGTCCTACACATTCTAGAGGTGCGTTGTGCTGCATATGATGCTTGGAAAGATATGTATGCAACAGATCCGTTCTTTGGGGACATATGGGAAGCTTTGCAACAGCCTACAGTCATAAACCAAACTCCCTTTCTTGATTATACCATTCGTGATGGTTGGTTGTATAAATTGAACCAATTATGTGTGCCACAATCTGATGATCGTCTCCTTCTCATCCGTGAAGCACATGGCTCTTAATGCGGAGGGAATTTTGGCACAGCCAAGACCATTCTCAATCTTCAACGCCACTTCTATTGGCCTGCCTTACCAAAGCAAGTGGAAAAATTCATTCGTGCATGTTCTCTTTGTTCACAAAGCAAGCCCTCAAATCGTAAGCATGGTTTGTATCAGCCATTACCAATTCCCTCTCATCCTTGGGAATCCATTTCCATGGACTTTTTAAGTGGCCTTCCTACTAATTTTTGTAAACATGATGCTATCTGGGTAGTGGTATGTCATTTCTCCAAGATGGCTATATTTCTTCCTTGTCATAAGACTACTTCTGCTGCTCAGACCGCGGATCTCTTCTTCCATCATGTGTGGCCACACTTTGGTTTGCCGAGTAGCATTATTTCAGATCGTGACTCTCGCTTTCTCAGTACCTTTTGGCGTACTCTTTGGTCTTTTTTGGGTTTCCAACTTTGTTTCTCCACTGCCTTCCTCCCACAAACAGATGGACAAACTAAAGTTGTCAATCGTACTTTGGTTCACTCACTTCGCAGCTACTTTTCCAAAACCAAACAGTGGGATACATATTTTCACATCATTCAACATAGTTACAATCGAGCAACACACTCCTCAACTGGTTTCTCACCTTTTGAGGTTTGCTTTGGGTTTCAACCAAGTGCACCATCTGAGATGCCATTGACGATCACCCCTTCTGGGTCTGCACATCAACAACAGGAACAAAAATCAGCTCATCATTTTATACACTACATTTCTCAACACCAAGCTCAAGTAACTGATGCTTTGCAAGAAACCCAAGATCGTGCCAAACAGAGACATGACAAGCAGCGAACACACTTGTCTTTTCAACCTGGAGATCGTGTGTGGCTCTTGTTGGACAAGCAACGCTTCAAGGGCCATCATCATAAGCTGCACCCTCTGAGATATGGCCCGTATACTGTTCTAGAACGCATTGGAGAAAATTCATATCACTTGGACTTGCCTTCCCAGCTTGGCATCCATGATGTTCTTAATGTTAATAATCTCAAATTATTTGAACCACCTCTCCTTGAGGAATATGTTACAATTCATCATCCGGTTGATAATATTCCATATTTTCAGCCTCCTCTGCTCAAAGATACAATTATGGATTTCAAGAAACAAAATACACGACATCAGCCATAATTCTCATATTTGGTTGGCCGGAAGGGACACACACCAGCACAGGCAAAATGGATGATTGCAGAAACATTGCAACGCACTTTCCCTCAGTTGGTGGAGGAAGTCGGGACACTTCCTGATCTAAACAGGAAGGAATTGGGAAACCAAGAAGGACACAAAAATCAGCAACATCTCACTGATTGGGTAACCAAGAAAAATTTTACTCTTTCATTGGAAACATCCAAGAATAGAAAAGAGGGAAACATCTGAAAAAATAGGAAAGAAGGAAACATTTAAAATATATTGCCTTTATCTAATAATGCATTTTGATTTTATATTTTGTAAATAATAAGAAATAAAGAGAATGATTGCATTGTTTATAAAATTCTCATCTCTTCTTCATAATAAAGTTTATGGTATTGTTTCCAGAGTTGTGTTATTCCATTTTTTTGTGTCTATAGTCTGTTCTGTGATTCTCTGCAATAATTTTCAGATCTGCAAGCAGATCAGTTGAACTAGTTTCATACTTATCTCCAATCCCAATTGGATCATGGAGAGAAATACTGAAATTACATCCAACCATTGGAAACCAACCGAAACACAGAGAGTGATTTTGTAACAGATGTGCAAACCAGATCAGCGGAACCTTACTCGCACACGCATTAAAGAGATTACCAATATACTAAGAAAATACGGCGATGTAGATTCGAAGAATGTGTTATCCTGGTTCCGGAGTGCTGAAGTGGGCAAGAAGAAGAAGCGAAAAAGGAACTATGCGCATCACATATCCTTTCATCGAGAAGATAATGTTGCGAGAAGTTCTTGTTGGCAATATGATGCAGAGTGTTGTCCTTGATGGCAACCCACTTGATGAAGATGATGGCAACCTACTTGATGAAGTTGTTCTTGACTTGATGAAATTTTTAATGATGTAAATGTGCAAGAGTAATGATGAAAAGTGTATGTCATAAGGCACATGCAGGTTTTCTTAATAGAAGGCGCGTATACACACGGAAAAGTACATGCCAAGTCGCGTATGGTCAATTGCGCTCTAAATGTGTAAAACCAGGGGTTACTACCATGGTATTGACCCATTGTATTAAGCGTTGAGTTGTCTATTTGATCCCGTCCAGGAATACCATTGGAAGTGATGTGGTTTTGGCTCATGGTATTGAAAAGGCTAAATCTATATAAGGAGGAGAAAATCATTGTGCAATGGGTGTGCATGAGTCTGGGTTTGAATGAATACTTCACTCTGAAGTATGTATGTATGAAAAGGGTAACAGTTTGATGATAGATCTGAATCTGTGATGCACCTATGAAAAAATTGATGAAGAAGGTTATCAAGATCTGAAATCTATTTGTATCTTCTAGATCTGTTTGTGGAATGTTTAAATCTGAGATGAGGCGAACATCTGTCTAAATTGAAGAGTCAAATCTGAACTGAATATCTGATCTGAAGAAGTATGCTGCCTTGTAATGTCTGAAGTTATATACGAAAGTTTGTCGCAGCGGAAACGCGTATATACGCGGGTATGATGAAGAGAAAGCACGGATGGGTTGTTCTGTAATATGCAGATGTATACGCGGGTTGATGTGAATGGAAGTGCATATATATGCGGTATTATTGAAAGGAAAGCGCGTATGCAAACTAGGGTTTTCTGAAGTATGGGGTATAAAATGTCTGATCTGTTCTGCTATATTACTGCTATCTGTATTCTACAGTTCTGAGTTGTCTGAATTGATAAGTATCAGTTTTGATGTATGATTGAGCTTAAATGTGTGGAGTGGGTCTAGTCTAAAAATATGATGAAAAGTGGCCTGCAAGTTGTGCTCTAAAGAAATATTTTGGATCCAGTCTGAAAATTGATGAAACGTGGTCCATAGAGGTACTGAGGGTTGTAGCCTTCAGTCAGGGGGTTGTAGCTCCCTTCTAGGTGAGGCTGGTAAACGAGAGCAGGGGATCATAGCTCCCTTCCAGGAGAGGCTAGTAAATGAGAGCAGTGGGTCGTAGCTCCCTTCCAGGAGAGGCTGGTAAACGAGCGCAGGTGGGTGCCTGCGTACTGGTATGAGTCTGCGCCAGTACATAGTTGTAAGATGTTTTCTTTATAATAAAATATTGAAGGCTGAGACAACGGCAGCGGTGGTTTTCTCCCAACTTGGGTTTCCACCTAAAATCCTGGTGTTCATGTGTGATGCTTATGTGTGATGGTTTATTCTGTTATTACTACACATGCTTACTGTTATCTAATCATCAGAAGAAAGAATGTTGCATAGAACTAAGTAAAGAATTAATGGCATAATAAGATCTCTGTGTATACGCGAGTTTTATGAAGGATATCCGCGTGTATATGCGAGTAGTAGCGTATGGGTTTTGAAGTAAGAAAAAGTAAAAAGATTTGAGTAAGTCCTAAATACTGATTCACCCCCCCCTCTCAGTATTTTTCCCAACAATTGGTTTCAGAGCGAGGTCCTTCTGCAGAAGCTTGATCGCTTGAAGGAGATCCGTCAAAATGGGAAGTCATGAAGGGTTAATGTCTATAAGGCCACCTCTATTCAATGGAAATAATCTTTTATTCTGGAAGATACGAAAAAAAGCATATATGCAAAGTCTTGGTGCAGAAGTATGGGAAATCATTGAAGGAGGTTATCAGTATCCGGCAAGTATTCCTACTGATGCAGTAGAAAGTAAGAAATATGAAATCAATGCCAAAGCCGTCAATGTCCTATTAGGAATTCTGTCTGAACCAGAATTTGCTAAAGTGATGCAGCTAAATTCAGCAAAAGAAATATGGGACAAAATCATTCTGAGCTATGAAGGAGATACAAAGGTAAAAAGTGCAAAACTCCAAACTCTCAGAATTGAATATGAAAATTTCAGGATGCATAGTGATGAGAGTATTGCCAGTTTCTTTTTATGTCTAGATGATATTGTAAATCATATGAGAAGTTTGGGTGAAACCATAACCGATACTACTCTGGTGGAAAAAGTCTTAATATCTTTAACTTCAAAATTTGAGTCAAAAGTATCAGTTATTGAAGAAAGGCAAGATCTGCAAACTCTTAGTATTGTTCAACTACATGGTATTTTGACTGCTTATGAAATGAGACAAGGAGGTCCCTCTCAAATCAAAGAAGCTTCCTTTAAGGCATGTGCAAAAGGAAAAGAAAAGGAAGTTTTCAAGAAATCAAGTTATATATCAGAAGAAGAAGAAGCAAATTTTGTGAGAAGACTCCAACCAGGTATTGGAAGATTCAGAGGTAAGCTTCCCTTCAAATGTTTTTATTGTGGAAGAGTGGGTCATTATGCTACTAAATGTCCTTATAAACAATTTGAAAAGGGAAAGAGTTATTATGAAAATGAAGATAATAATGAAATGTCTAGTGAAGATGAAGAAGATTCTTACCAAGATCTGCTAGTGCTCATGGAAAAGAAGCAAAAGAAGAAGGCTACTCAAGAAAAGAAGATATCTCAAAAAACATGTGCAGCAGAAAATGAAGAAGAGGAAACAGGTATTGATTGTTTTTCTTGTAATCCACTCACTTGTGCATGCAATGATGAAGATAGTGAAAGTAATTTTTGGGATCAATTTAAAAGGAGGGAATCTATTCTCAAGCATGTGATCTCTAGATTGAATGAACAGATAGAAACAATGAAGGGACAGATAGAAATGTATCAAAGACTGCAGGACAAAGTAACCAATCACAGTGAAGGACTTGAAGCAGAAATCATCTCTCTGAAAGAAGACCTTGAAGCATCAAATAAGAAGAATGAAGAACTTCTACAATCATTTGAAAAGGAAGGACGTGAAGCAGAAATCATCTCACTCAAAATAGATCTGGAAAAATCAAATAAGAAGAATGAAGAACTTTTACAAATCTTTGAAGAGCAAGAAAATGGGTTGAAAGAAGAGATCTTCAATTTGAATGATCAAGTATAATAAGGAAAAAGGGTTAAAGAAAGCATGATGAAGCAATGCCAAAAATTGGAGGTTGAGGTAAACATTCTCAAAGGTAAATTAGAAGAAAAGGATAAACTCTTAAGGTTTCAAGATAGTACTAAGATTCTAGACAATATTATTAGTAGTCAATGGTCTCCTTCTGTTAAACTTGGTCTTGGTTTTCATGAAACTGTTAAAGGAGAATCTAGTTCACAAGGAAGTGCTAAAGATTCAAAGGATATCAATGCAAAACCTGAAGTGTTGAAAGAAGCAAAAGGTCAACCGAAAATCATGAACTCTCAAAAGAAATCATTCCCTCTTTTGATAAATAATGTTGAATTATTTAAATGTCATAATTATGGGCATGTAGCAGCAAATTGCAGAAGCAGATTGTTTCAGTCACAAACAAAAAGATTCTATACAGAAAGGTACTCTGGGTTCTTTAAGGGATATTGTTTTTCATGCAACAAGTATGGTCATAAAGCAGCTGATTGCAATAGAAGAAAGTATAGAAAAACACATTATGATCCATATGCTTACTTTTATGGTCATGCAAGATGTTATTCCTGTAACAAGTATGGACATGTAGAAAAAGAATGCAAGATGAACAGATCTGAGAAATTGAACAATTTCCAGCACACAATAAGAAACTTCAAGCAAAGCTGGAAAAGGAAGGAAGACCGGTCAGAAACGTAGGGAATATTGACCCTACTACAGTCATCTGCTTCTAAAGCTTATTTCTCATAATGACTGCATGAATTATGTGAGATACATTATAGAGATTAGTAATGTATCATCACAGGGGGAGCAATGTATGATGATTCTCATTATTCTGGTTATATTTATTTCTGACAAAGCATCTGATGTGAAGAAGACAGGTACAGGTGGTACAACTTCAGGGGGAGATGAAGGAATGTGAAGCTTTCAATGTTTCACTTACCATACGCAGGTTCAGTGAACCAAATCTACCTATACACGCGAGTTACAGTGGAGACAGTCGCGTATGCACTTGTGACAAGAAAATTTGTATGACAGCTGAAGATCAGGAGCACAGGTTCAGGGGGAGCATCAGTATGACTATTAATGATTGTATTATTGGCATTGTACCTACTTATTATTCAGTTCTAAATGATGATGAAATGATACATGGTTTCTTATGATGAGAATATGAATGAGCCCTGTTTTCTTTTGGCTGAAGAGTATTCCTTGCTTTCACACATGGATGAGATAGAAGTCTTTTGATTCAGAGATAAGGACATATGATGCAGAGATTGTTGCTGATGACTTGCTGTTGAAAGTGCTCAGGATGCACAAGCTAAGGAGGAGCCTTGGTCATATGGAAAAGATGCTTGGATGTACATTTTTCAGGGGGAGCATTAGACTTGCTGAGTATAATGCATTGTTGGCATTATGATGGTTCTGAAACATGATCTCTTTTGAGGTCTTCTTGGTAGGGGTCATAAAAGGTCATATTTGTAATTTGATGAAAAGGTCATGATGAGATCTATGATGTAAAAATTGTAATATTCAGTCATGTAAGGACTTGTTCATTTTGTAAACCCACTTGGTTGGGTAGTTGAGTAAAAATGTGTAAACCCACTTGGTTGGGAAGTTGAGTCAAAATGTGTAAACCCACTTGGTTGGGTACTTGAGTCTCTTATGTAAATCCACTTGTTTGGATCATTTATGTAAGTATGAGTCCTTGGTGATAGGAAAGGTCATAGAGTCATGTACTTCATTGAAAAATATGTTTGAAATTTCAGCATGAACTCAGGGGGAGCACGGTAACTTCAGTACACATCAGATCTACAATGCTCTTCTATCTACATGAGGAGAAAAACCTTGTGTTGGTTTTATCTGCCCTTTGCCCTTGATGTCAAAGGGGGAGAGTGACATGGTGTTTGAATAGGGGAGAATATCATATATCTATCTGTTGTGGTGATCAAACACCATCGTGGTTGCCATCAAGTCCAAAGGGGGATATTGTTCGCAATATGATGCAGAGTGTTGTCCTTGATGGCAACCCACTTGATGAAGATGATGGAAACCTAGTTGATGAAGTTGTTCTTGACTTGATGAACTTGTTAATGATGTAAATGTGCAAGAGTAATGATGAAAAGTGTATGTCATAAGGCATACACAGGTTTGCTTAATAGAAGGCGCGTATGCACGCGGAAAAGTACGTGCCAAGTTGTGTATGGTCAATTTCGCTCTAAATGTGTAAAACCAGGGGTTACTACCATGGTATTGACCAATTGTATTGAGCGCTGAGTTGTATATTTGATCCCGTCCAGTAATACCATCGGAAGTGATGTGGTTTTGGCTCATGGTATTGAAAAAGGATAAATCTATATAAGGAGGAGAAAATATTTGTGCAATGGGTGTGCATGAGTCTGGGTTTGAATGAATACTTCACTCTGAAGTATGTCTGTATAAAAAGGGTAACAGTTTGATGATAGATCTGAATCTGTGATGCACCTATGAAGAAATTGATGAAGAAGGTTATCAAGATCTGAAATGTATTTGTATCTTCTAGATCTGTTTGTGGAATGTTTAAATCTAGGATGAGGCACACATCTTTCTGAAGTGAAGAGTCAAATCTGAACTAAATATCTGATTTGAAGAAGTATGCTGCCCTGTAATGTCTGAAGTTATATACGCAAGTTTGTCGCAGTGGAAACGCGTATATATGTGGGTTTGATGAAGAGAAAGCGCGGATGGGTTGTTCTGTAATATGCAGATGTATACGTGGGTTGATGTGAATGTAAGTGTGTATATACGCGGTATTAGTGAAAGGAAAGCGCGTATGCAAACCAGGGTTTGCTGAAGTATGGGGTAGAAAATGTCGGATCTATTCTGCTGTGTTACTGCTATTTGTATTCTACAGTTATGAGTTGTCTGAATTGATAAGTATCAGTTTTGATGTATGATTGAGCTTAAATGTGTGGAGTGGGTCCAATCTAAAAATATGATGAAAAGTGGCCTGCAAGTTGTTCTCTAAAGAAAGCTTTTGGATCCAGTCTGAAAATTGATGAAACGTGGTCCATAGAGGTACTGAGGGTTGTAGCCTTCAGTCAGGGGGTTGTAGCTCCCTTCCAGGTGAGGCTGGTAAACGAGAGCAGGGGGTCATAGCTCCCTTCCAGGAGAGGCTGGTAAACGAGAGCAGGGGGTCGTAGCTCCCTTCCAGGAGAGGTTGGTAAACGAGCGTAGGTGGGTGCCTGCGTACTGGTATGAGTCTGTGCCAGTACATAGTTGTAAGATTTTTTCTTTATAATAAAATATTGAAGGCTGAGACAATGGCAGCGGTGGTTTTCTCCCGACTTGGGTTTCCACCTAAAATCTTGGTGTTCATGTGTGATGCTTATGTGTGATGGTTTATTCTATTATTACTGGACATGATTACTGTTATCTATTCATCAGAAGAAATAATGTTGCATAGAACTAAGTAAATAATTAATGGCATAATAAGATCTCTGTGTATACGCGATTTTTATGAAGGATATCCGCGTGTATATGCGAGTCTGGTTCAGAAAAGTAGCGTATGGGTTTTGAAGTAAGAAAAAGTAAAAAGAGTTGAGTAAGTCCTAAATATTGATTCACCCCCCCCTCTCAGTATTTTTCCCAATAGTTCTGTGGATCTATTCTCATCCTGTCCATGCAGTGGTAAACTATTGTTAATTTGCACATCTTCTTTTCAGTTGTTTCCATTACGAATTATTATTTTGTAACCCTATTCATGTTCAACACCTGTAATTACCTTGGAATCTGGAGTGCGTATGAGTCAGTTTTCGTCACAGGTAAGAAAATATCCCTCAGCCTCACTGGTTTCAATTTTCAAAGGCACAATTGTGATTTAAAATATATTAATGGATTCAGTACTATAAATTTTAAATGTATAATTGGATTCATTATGATAAAAAAAGCATGAAACACTTACTTTATATTACTAGTAAAATCCTTGAACTTTACATTACTAACAACACCAAAATCCCAAATCATTTCTTCTATTAATTAGATAGACTACTCTATTTTAAAAATGTGTTGCTCAATTTCTGATTCATTGTATCTCTCATTTCTGTTGTGATTTCGTAGGTTAACACAAATTCATCAGAATCAACAGCAACACAGACTGTGTCGTCTATTAGGTTGTTTGGAAAAGAATGCTTAGTATACCGTAATAATGATGCGAAACGTGAATCCTTCTACAATGAAAATTTCCAAACCCCTACGTGGAATAACGCGCCATTTACAAATGATGGATTTTTTCATTGTTTCAGCGACAGAACAGTTAACCATAGGAGAATGGATGTTAGTATAGCACGACAACCCCAAGAATGTCGCAGAAAGTTTGAATTATTGGAGTTGTTTCCTTTGCATCTGGATGGGAACCTCAGTTCCCAAAACCACGCGCAGAATCACACATAAGTTGGTTACGACGGATGCCTCCCTCGTTGCAGCGAGAGGACACTTAGCCCACCTAGAAAGTATCCTAGTGTTGCCCGAGAACCCGAACTGCTGGAGTTGTTTCCTTTACATCCTGAGGGGAACCTCAGATCCAAATTTTTTGACCTAAAATGTAGACACTCGGGCCATGTTCCCTAGGGGTTAACATTCCATTTTGGTTGGTTGGACTATTTTTTCTAATCATATTAAACAGGTACTCTCCATTTCTCCTGATTTATTTCCTGCAACCAACACTTCTTTAGTGGATATTGAAAATGTTGTCTGTTTATTTTTATGATATTATATAAATTGAATGAATATTTATGTATTTATTAGTTTTTATTTGAAAAATATTAAGAAATTAGAAAGGTTGAGTCATGAAAAACAAAGAACATTCACATTTCAGAATGTGTCACTTAATAATAAATTATGAGTAGTAGTCTAGCAAAATTTATGATATGATCTAATAGAGTTGTGGGGAGAGCTACTTGAGCATGAAAATCTATAAGTATAAGAGAAAGAGATTATGTAGCTAACATTACCTTTTAAAATGTTGAAAGCCTTTGGAACTTACGTCCACTAGACAACAAACATAGATAATAAACCAAATTCAAACTTCATGATGAGCACTTATTTCGACGATGGACAGTTACAAGGCTACACCATTTGGTTGAAAAAAGGTGGCAAATATTATAGCTATGAAGGCTATAACTCCTTACTAAGGTCTAGGGAATATAAATCAATTATGAAAAAAAAAATGTAGATTCATCGGTGAAGGAAGGTTAAATCTAGACTAAGAATCTTTATAAGTGCAATGAACATAGTGTCTAACTACTAGTTAGAATTTGGGGTGAAAAGATACTATTTTTTTCTTGTCATATTTTTGCATATAAGTATAAGACTGAAATAGGTAGAGAGTGACTTAATCCATTCGCCCATTTTTTTTCCAGGAAAGAAAGCTACAAAATCAAAGTGATTCACCTTTGGACCCAAACATAAACCTCATAGTTAGAAGCTAGTTTCGATTTTCGATCTTCTACATTGCATCCATCTCATCCGGTAAAGCTTGAAGATATTGAAACTATGCTTTATGCAAAATGTATTTATTATTAGTTCATTTATGTGGCCCATGAGGTTTCTATAAAAATAATGATTGATGGCTACATGATTGGGGTTATCTGTCTAAGTATTAAGGAGGGTAATTAAAGGATTCAAAATGTTGATTTTAGTGGCTTAACTATAATGGATAAAGAAATTACGGTATGTTTTAGGCTAGTCATAAGTGAGATAGAAAAGAAAAGAATGATAATTAGGTTTGGTAGAAGCTTTTCTCATCCCAAGTATTTGATCAAAACCAAAAATTAAAAATTCAAAGTAATAGGAAATTTGGAACAAATGAAATGGGTAATGTTTAGAAAATATGTAGATATTTTTCTATAAAAAAACTTGTACTACAGTCTATTTAAAGTGCACTTTAAGAAAATTTTATGGAGGTGACCAAAAAAAGAATAGAGAGAGTAGATGATGTATTGATTTATTGAAAAATAATATGCCTTTCCTATTTGCTGAGTCCAAAACAAGGAATTTAGGTTCTCTATATTCAAAGAGATAATCTCCATCCAACATCTTTTGAGGGAGTTCGTCCTTATAAAACCATGGTTATGACACTAGAAGATAAAAATGTAAATTTCCATATAAATTCATATGCAATAAAATTAAAAACTATAAAAACTATTAAATAATAGAGAAAGAGAATTCTTAACATATATTATACCTCTCTTAATTGGATTATCATAAATGTGGAAATAAAAAAGTTACACCATTTTTTACTATAGCATTGTGTATATTATTTATTTCTTATCCATCATATACCTATAAATGACATAATGGAAGTTTCATGTCCTTTAATTTCCTCTTACTTGTTATTTTCTTCCATTCCAAGTCTATACTAGAATTCAAGGAAACCAAATTCATTCTCATTACTCTCTCTTAGGCCCATAACATTGTATTTCAAGCTACAATTAATTCCATTACTTGATCAATTAATTCCATTTTCCCATACAAATAACACTATTAGGTTTTCTCTCCTTCATGCTATTAAACTATTTTTATATTGATATCTATTAATTTTTTATTATTATAATATTTAAATATAAATAATTTTCTTACATTAGTATGAAATCCTCTTTATATTATCAACTTATTTCCCACATAAAATTCTAAGGTATGAAATTTTATGTTATTTTGAAATAGAAATTTTAAGATGTTCATTTTGAACAATTAACATTTCTATAGATATTTGATCAAATAAGAATAATTCTTTCATAACAAATTGGTGTTCATAAATTTCTCATATTATTAATCCAAATAAAGGATGAAAATATAAATCCATTACAGTGAAAATATTTTATGTCATATTATCTATTTGAATCAAGGTTTATATTCATAATTTGTGCGATCTAAATTTTAAAAAAATAATTTAATATTTAATAAGTAGAATTTTTTTTTTAACCCACTCAGATTCATGAAGAACAATGTTTTTCTTATTTTCAAGGAAAGAATATATTTCTATTTAAATAGAGTAAAATATATAATCCATAAATTCTCAAGGAATAGTCCAATAAGACTCCCATTACTAGAAGATAAAAAAATCATATATACTCTATAACCAATCAAACAAAAATCACTAACATACTATCTTTTTGTATTATAAACAAAAGACCAAAAAAAAAAAAAATCCTTGGATACAATAGTCTTTACACCTTCAATCCTATTAAAAAAAATTGTAATTCAAAAATTTAAAATTCATAAATAATAGACTATCTATAACTTATCAAAATTTAGTCCTCATACTTAGCGAGTGAATAATGATTTTCCAAAAGCTACAATGCTTTTTTTAGAAAGTTTATCCATCACTTAATTGTTTTCATCAAATACCTGAGTAAAAGTGATGTTTTAAAAGGATATGGAAATGTTCTTTAGCTCATCCATAAACTAAAGCTGTCCAATATCTTACTCTTGTACGTGAGAATTCACCCATTGGATTACCAACAAATAATCACCATAAACCTATATAGTAAGGAAAATTTTGTCTCCCATAATTTTTAGAAATACAATAAAGCTCATAACTCTTCAAAATCATTAGTACCATCTCCTTAAAGTTAAAGAAATCATTATTGAGATATATATAACAAAACCCATGCCCTCTCATTTATTGAGTCATTTGCATGCCCTATAAAATTGTCCCCATGGATTTAAAGGTACACTTATAGAGAAATAATACATTTGAGTAAGTAGAGCACCAGAGAAATGACATAGAACACAAGATTTCATTTTTACTTCAAATAAGAAGGAATCATAGGAAAACCATAACTCTCGATGGACTAAAAATGGTACATTTTAAAATAATTCCAATAAGTTCCTTCTTAACCAAGTTTAGACATGAATCCACTATTTTCCCTTGTAAAAGAGGGATGAACGCTAATGCTAGTTCCACTTCCATAAAAACCTATAAGTGTTCCTCCACCAATGAGCCTTTTCTATTATATCACCTTCCTTATTTTTCAAAGCAATGGATTGGATCATTATATTATTTTTCATACATACTAACTCTTTTAGGGTGGAAAATCAAATCAATAACTAGTAAGAAATTTTAATGGCGAGACCCAATATCATCCTATACCACATCCATTAGGGTGGTTAAATAAGGATTTATAATTGAAGGTAAAAAAATAGTTTAAAATAAATTTGCTATCAATGTTGATTTTATTAATGAAGTAGAATTGGATGTAGTTCCACTTGATGTATATGTAGTTATATTTGAGAATCACTATACATACATGGAGGATGAAATATTCATATGGAAAGTTAACCAATACCACCTAATCAAGAGAAAAAAATTCTTCATCATCAAAGCACATAAGATCAATTCTAATATTTCACTAGTAAATGCCAAACAAGACAATAAACTAATCACTTCTAGAAAGAAGCATGCTTTACTATTTCTAAGAGGAAAATAGTCTATAGGAGAATGAATCAAATTAAGGGAATTCATGAAGGGGTCCACTAAGGAACAACTAGAAGATTTTTTATAGGCTTATAGGAGAGTACTCTAAGCTTCTAAAGGGCTACAAGCCAAGTGGGAAGTGGATCACGAGATCCACCTATTTCACAACTCTATGTTTCCAAACATTGGTATATAGAGGAAATATATGATAAACTAATAAAAAATGAAGACATAGTTGTATTAGATATTAGAGAAGGGTTTTATTTTGTAAAGTACCTCGACATGTGGGTCACCCATCATAATTATTCCTAAGAAGGATGGGACTCGATGAATGTGCATGGATTACCCAACATTGAACAAAAGCACACTAAAGAAAATGTACCCCCTTCTAGGTATAGATGATCAATTGGAATATTTATAGCAAGAAATTATTTCTTCAAGTTGGATATAAAATTAGGATGTCACCATGTTCAAGTGAGAGAAGAAACATGGAAAACCGCCTTCAAAAGCAAACAATGCTTGTATGAATGGTTAGTCATGCCATTTTTCTATGCAATGCACCTACTATATTCATGATATTAATGAATAAATTATTATGACCTTTTATAGATTCATTTGTTATTGTTTATTTGGATTAAATAGTGGTATATTGTGCTACCTAAGATTAGTAGATTTCATAATTGGTGCAAGTGTTAGAGTCATTAAAAAAGTTGTAGTTACTAGAAAATATCAATAAATGTGTTTTTTCACAAAATACTTTGTTGTATTTAGGATATGTGATTGGTGGAGGATATTTGAAGATAAATCCTACCGAGATGGAGGCCATCATGATGTGTTTGGCTCCTACCCATGTTTTTTTATTTATATTTTTTTCTTTTATAACATAGTAACCAAGGAAATTCATAGCCTCATTTAATTAGTAGCAACACCACTCCATTCCATAATAGAAAATGGAAATATTTTAAAATGGGGGAAGAGATAGAAAAAGTCCTTTAAGGAGTTGAAAAGGAAAATCAGTCAACCATTGATTCTTGCATTATCAAACTTGAAACATCCCTTCGAAGAGAAGAGTAATGGAGTGGTTACGCTATGGGATTAGCCTTTAAGTATGGAGGAAGGTTTGTATGCTACAATTTTAACGTTTTTCATGGGCGGGGGGTGGGGGGTAATAAACTACCCTATCTATGACTAGGAACTCTATGGGGTAGCACAAGCTATGAAAATTTTAAAACATTTCCTAATGGGAAAGGAGAAATTCAATGATGTAGAAAACCCTCCATTATATTGTCTATTGACCTAGATTAAATTACTTCTAAAATTATTGTGAGAGAAACATATTTACCAAGAGAAAAATTAGCACAACAAAAAAACATAACATGAAAAAATTGCACCATGTTTACCCATGTTTACCCTAGGAAAACCATAAATCCAGGGAAAACACCATCTAATGTACTTCCATTAGATACCTTGGAAAAAACCTGGAAAAGCTAGCCAAGTGATCCTTCACCACTCAAATCCCTGGTCCATTAAAATATAGTTCCTCCAAAGCTATTGAATGATCCATTACATGAATTCCACAAGAAAAAAATCATGGGAAACAAAAAACCAAGGGCCTAAAACTAGTATTGTTGACCCAATAAACATTGACTCTTTACCCGATAAATTTTTCCTAGAAACCCCTACGTTAAACATTGACTTGGGGTTTCCCTTGATGAAATACAACCACACTAGCTATGTGAGTTACTCCTTCATACTCTAGCCCTTACCCCCCTCAAATTTTATATACAGTGTATCGACATGTCCCCTATCACCTAGGTTTAGCACCACAATTCATAGGAAATTTCAAAGGGTAAAAATGCCTTATAAGGTCTTAAAGTAGGATGCCCATTTACAAGCAATAAAATTTAAAATTTGTTATAACAAATAATTTGTTTCATTTTTACTTTGACGTTGAAATTATCCTAGTCAAATCCATTCAAGTTTATGTTTAATCTCAAATTTACAGTAACATGGGAGATCCATACCCTAAAAAGACACTCACACCCTTGGCCCACTCAATCACCTCTTCATAGGCTCCCTCTCATTCTCAGAGAAAACTTGTGTCACTCTATGGGATCAAGATGCAATTTTTTCTCTTTTAGGGTCTGCACTAGTGCATTCACTCAACAAATATGTACTTTTATAGTTTACTCATGTCTCACACAATTTGAGCCCTATCCTTCATGTAATTGAACCTCATCGAGTAGTATTCCCTTGCAATACCTTCTCCTCATTTTCAAACTTTAGATTAGCCATGCTACTCCTAATCATTTACCTAATTCGTGAACAAACCCTAGAATGAACATTAGAAACATATATAATTCCATTACCATTGGCATGGTTTTCCTCCTTCTACCTTATCTTTCTAGGCTCATCATTATTCCATTAGCTTGCTTCACTACATCAATTTCTCTAATACTCCTATAAACTTGATATGTTGTATTATATGGACCTCAACATTATGAATGACCATGTTGTAACACCTCCAGTTTAAGAACACACATTTTTTTTTTTTTTTATACTTGAATTTCCTAGTTATCCGAATGCTAAGTTCAGGATTTTGATATTGATTTCCATCTATTGTGTATTTTCCTCTACCACTTCAATTTCTCGTTTAATTTTTAATATCTCTTTTCCACTATCCCCTTTTAACAACATTTAATATTTTCAATGTTGACAGTACACCCATGAACATAAAATCCTATGCCTCTTTTAAGGCCCCTATGTAAATTCATTCTTTATACTATCTATCTCACATATAGGTCAATACATATACCGATATACAATTATATCAACCACTTATATATAATAAATATCATATATATAATCATATATAACACATCTATATTTTTCTTTGGATAAAATGATCTTTGAATGTGCATACCCCAATTCATAAACCATATATACATATATCCAATATGTATACATTTACCTTGTTAACACTAATTGGAGGGTGCGCGCTCGCATATATAAAACCCTGCATAAATTTCCTATACACCACGTATATCTCTATCCTTTGAAAACGGATTATATCTTCCCAGGCTGGCATTTAGACTGAGGTTAGTTTTAATGGTGAATAAATTGAATCATCCATTGACATGTAATACATAGTGAATAATCAATTTAACGCCGTATATATATATATATATACGTGTAGGTTGACTGTTGTATGATTTCAGCGTTCAAATCTCGGATATATATATATGCATGGTCTGGAGTTCGATTTTTCGCCTGAAATTTGGAATCTTCGTAACCTGTGTCTAACCCTAATCGTCATTTGTTATGCAGGTATTCCCGTTCCATTTTGTTTTCGGATTGGCCGCGGCGTGGTAAATTCTTATCAGTCTATACTGATACGCGTACCACCACAGAGCACAATGCCGACCGTCGGTGCGTTGGTGTACACCCTATGAACTCTGGACTCAGTTCACCTCCCGACGGTTTAGCACTATAGTTGTTTCTGGTTTGAAACCGGCACACACACGCGTCGTGATCCCATACGCAGAGTACTCAATACTCGTACTGGGTATGGATTGTATGAGCCGCCTAACACAGGGTTCGGTTCAGCTAGTTTGACGTGTGAGTTGGGTTTAAATATTTCGCTGGTTTTTGTGTGCAGGAGAAGCGTCTCGCCCATGAGAGGAAGGTAGACAGCGGCGGCGTACCTCGAACCTTGTCCAGCAAGAACTCGACAGGTGGATTGCAACTGTCAGTTCGGCTGGTACGAGTACTGGGTACACTGAGCTCTGCCTCTGGCAATTGTTCGATCTAGGTTTAATTCTGCACCTACGTGCCCACGATGCCTTACCTCCTTTGCGCCCCTTAACACCACTTGGTACCCTCCAGCCGACGTGCTGCATTGGCCCAATCGACCTCGGGATTTTCTGAAGTTCTGTGGGCAGATGAATTAGGGTTTCGAGTGTGCTTTAAACTAGAGACACTTGTGTCGATCTATTTACCAGATCCTTTCTTTCTTGTCTTTTTTTCTTTCTGAGATTATGCTTGTCTCCCTTCGGCTCCTTCAGCTAAGTTGCGATGTGAATCATGTGCAGGGAGGTTTAAGGTTTGGTATCGCTTAATCCCCTCGTCTTATATTTCCTTACGCCTGTAGATCCTCTCTTCATTTCTTTTTGGACGATACAGTATCTAATCATCTATTGTATGTTTGCGCAGAGAGGGCAGAAGATCGGCGTCTCAGTCTGTTCACTGGGGCAGAGATCTAGCCTGTCCTCCTTGGCGCGTTTTAATATTTATTTTATTCTTACCACAGTTTTTGCAATCTCGTTCGGAGGTAAACCCTAGTCGTGAAACTTGTGAATCTTTTGGTTCCTGAAGTTATCATTTCTGCGTTTAATACGTATTACATGTGCCGAAAATTTGCAGGCATTTCCGATGGCTAACGTCCGAGTGCAGGATCTTAGGTTGCTCCGCACCCAGATTTGCCAGTCGTTACACAACCAGCGTTCAAATCCCTCGCACCTCGTATGGTTTTCACCTTTTGATGTGCTTACTGTCAGCATGACGCAGGGGTGGGAACTCTACCCACAGGTAAACCCTTAATTCCTTTCCTTCGGTTGTAGCGAGTTGTGCTTCAGTTTTGTTGTTATGTGTTTACCCCATTCTGCTATCATTCGAAGTCACCAGAGATCTGTCACATTCACTCGAGATTTACGATTGTATATTTATGTTGAACCGTTTCAGTCGGCTAGAAGCACAGGTGTTCTTACTCGTCAGTTTATAACTACGTCAATAGTTTCCATTTCGATTTACTGGCGGTATTATTAATGAATCATACGAGGAAAGGGTATCGAAATGTTATATCGGTCGTCCACCTCCCTTACGAAAGTTCAACACTTTTAATCCTATTGTTTTTTTTATGATGATAGAATACCTCCCAAGCGTGGGTCACGCTGCCCCTGGGAGTTTTAGCATAATACCTTTGACATATAAAACTTGTTGAAGTCGATTGCATGCAGCTCATACACAGCAAAGAGTGATATTGTCGGCCATTGCTTTGGACGCATTAGTTCACAGTTTGGTCTCGGTTTATCTAATGTATAAAAGGCTCGACAATGCCGCGGCCTTGTTTATGGTGGTTTGACAGAGGAATTACGTTTGGTTGACCTACTTTATGCGTCGTCATCATAAATCTAATTAGACCATAACACAATAGACCCCTATATGATTCGCATAACAATATTTTTCATTTAACACTTTTCTCTGAACTTGCTATTAACATGAGCTGTTATGTTATCTCTCGATACTTAGATTATTTCCTTGTTTTACTCATATATATATGTATTGCAAGAAATAGTGAAACGAGCTATTATTAGCTCTCGGCATTTATATGAAATATGGAAACGAGATATTTGTTTAGCTCTCGGCATTTATATAGTTGTTTTTGTGATAACCTACCCGCATTAATATAATTTGACTGTACGCTTGTTCCAATAGCTGTAGGGATCATATATGTAATTCATTTCAACATGACTGACTCGTATTTATATTTCCTCCTTGACATATATGTCTCATATATATATGATTTGTGTTTATATCCCCTTTTTGACATATATAATTCCTATATATATGTATAACTCATTTTTAGTCAATGTTCAAAGGACCTATTTGTGTTAGTTTTTTTTTTTTATCCTTTTTAACATATATATAATTTTATTAAATGCATATACATATATTCGATAGTTCATGTGATAGTGTACATTCATCATAGATTAAATCCATTACCATAATACTTAATTCAAGGGTTAGAGATGAAATTTAAAATGCACTATACCCTATAATTGCTATGAATGCTATAAGACTACTATAGAGTAGAAGTACTTCTTTATCTAGAAGAATTTCAGATGTTATCCTCTAATGTCTTTAATTTATTTACCTCAGTTCTGCTACAATATTTTTCTAATATACTTCTGAGCATATAACATCGCTTTGTATCTACATGAACTCAGAAATTATAGAATTTTTTGTGGAGATTAAGTAACTCCAGATTTAAACCGACCTTGGTGTAGAGTTTCTGGGGTTTCTACTCTATGAATTTATGGTCTACAACTAACCAGAATCTGGAAGGTGAAAGCCTTAGGATGGATTCTGGTAAATGTAGTACTAAAATAAATCATACCATTAAATTTGATTTTATATGTAGCCAATTCATAATATCATAAAACAAAATAACCAGAATTTCAGAACATACCACAATTGCAATTGACCAACCTCCCAACCTTAGAGTCCTCTTTGTCTCCCAGAACTCACCCCCGAGCTGAGATCACCCCCTAGAACAGATCAACCTCTGATCTGCTTAGGAGCAGCTTATTTAAGCTCATAATTCCCCAAAGCATGTTTCTAATTCTGCGTCCAGAATAGCAGGATGCTTTCTTTCCTGTTTAGCCTAGGCTTCCCATTTTGGGACTCTTTAAAGCTGTTTTATGCTTTTCCTTAGCTTTTCCAGCTTTTCTCACCTCTTCCCAACTACTTTCCTCTTCATTGGGGAAATTTAGATTCCTCCTCAAATCTAAATTAATTTCTTTCAAGGATTTTTGAAAGATTGTGGGGATTTGTTGCCTTATCCATCCTCATGGATTTGGCAAGTGATCTCAAATTCTCATCTTGGTCAAAATGCACAATCATTTTATTTATTTCATCAATTTAAATATGCAAATACATTCACACCATACTTATCCTTTGGGGTCCACCCCCTTAGGATTAAAGTTCAAATGTCTAATCTTTAAAAATTCAACACACAAATTGGGGGTGTTACATATTCCCCCTCTGAAAATAAACACCGTCCTCGGTGTTGTTATTCAACTACTAGAGTTCACTTAAACAAAAATGGATATTGCTCCATCATTTCAGCTTCCCTTTCCCAGGTAGCTTCTTCAGTAGTAAAGTGCTTCCACTACACCTTTACTCTGGCCACTGTTCTGTTCCTCAATTCAATTTCTTCCCGCTCCAATATTTGAAGCGGTTCTGGCAGAAACTCCCCTTCTGGTTCCACCTGTACAACATTCTAATCAACTATGTGAGAAGCATCATGTACATATCTTTTTAATAATGAAATATGAAACACATTATTCACTCTAACATGGGGTGGTAAGGCCAGCTTGTACGCCACTGGTCCCACCCTTTCTAAAACTTCAAAAGGCCCACAATATCTAGGAGCCAGTTTTGCAAAACTTCCTGCATAAAGTGTGCTCTTTTTTGGTTTGATGCGCAAATACACATGATCCCCCACTTTGAATTCTCGGTGCACTCTTTTCTTATCAGCATAGCTCTTCTGTCGATCTTGTGCTGTCTTGATATTTCTCTGTATTTGTTTAACAATTCTTTCCATATCTTGTAGTGCATCTGGTCCCAACACCAGTTTATCCTCTGGTTGACTCCAGCTCAAGGGAGTACGACACTTTCTCCCATAGAGCGCCTCAAACGGACTCATCTTAATAGAGGATTGGTAGCTATTATTACAGGCAAAATCAGCTAAATGCAGATACTCTTCCCACTTTGATGGCCTATCCATCACATACATTCTCAACATATCCTCCAGAATTTGATTCGTCCTTTCTGTTTGCCCGTCAGTTTGAGGGTGGTAGGCAGTACTGAAATTCATCTTAGTACCCATCTCTCCAAACAATCCTTTCCAAAATGCTGCTGTAAACTTAGCATCTCGATCTGAAACAATTACTTTGGGAACTCCATGAAGCCTTACTATCTCCTTTAGAAAAACATTTGCTACTTGAGCTGTTCCAAAAGTAGATTTCACTGGTATAAAGTGAGCAGCCTTGGTTAAAGTGTCTACTACCACCATTACTGAATCATGTTGGTATTTGGTTTTCGGTAGTCCTGTTATAAAATCCATGGAAACTGTGTCCCATTTCCATTCTGCAATTGGCAGGGGATTTAAAAGCCCTGTTGGGTGTTGATGCTCAACTTTGACTAGTTGACACTCCATACATTTACTTAAATATTCTGCCACATCTCTCTTCATTCCTGGCTAGAACAACTTCTTCTTCAAGGCTGTTAACATCTTTTGGTATCCTGGATGTCCTGCGTAGGGCTGTTTGTGGTATTCATCTAAAATTTCTCTTTTCAATGACTCTATATTTGGAATATACAACCTGTTTTTGTAATAGAGCAGCCCTTTTTGGTTTTTAGTGAAATCAGTTTTATCCCTTGTCTGTAGTTTCACCAAGAGTGCTTCATAGCTGGGATCTTGAGTTGTTGAT
The DNA here is from genome assembly GCA_034641835.2 of Pinus albicaulis. NCBI lineage: Eukaryota > Viridiplantae > Streptophyta > Pinopsida > Pinales > Pinaceae > Pinus > Pinus albicaulis. The sequence continues at coordinate 354,315,002 of CM076583.1, read as the reverse complement.
TTTCCCACCAATTCCTCTACCTCCATATGGGCACTACTCCCCATGATGTTTAAATGTTGATAAGAATTTCTACTTAATGCATCAGCAACTTTATTCTCCTTCCCCTTGATATGCTTTATGTCCATATCAAATTCACTTAAAAAATACAGCCATCTGGCTTGTCTTGCATTCAGGTCAATTTGGGAAAAGAAGTATTTGAGGCTAATATGATCAGTCATCAATGTGAACTTTTACCCCAGAAGATAGTGCCGCCACATTTTCAGAGCATGGATAACAGCTGCAAATTCTAAATCATATGCACTGTAATTCTGTTCATGAGTTTTCAGTTTTCTAGATTCATAGGCAATAACTGAATTTTCCTGCAATAGAACTCCTCCTAGCCCCTCTCTGCAAGCATCTGTACATACCACAAACTCTTTATCAGGATCAGCAATTTTTAATATAGGAGCTGAAATAAGTTTTTGTTTTAATTGTTCGAAACTGTTTTGACATTTCTCAGTCCACACGAACTAAACACCCTTTCTTTGCAATGAAGTGATGGGATGTGCTATGGCAGAAAATCTTTCCACAAATCTACGATAGTAGCTTGCCATCCCCATGAATGACCTTACTGCTGAAACATCAGTTGGAATTGGCCATTCCTTAATTGCTTTTATCTTTTCAGGGTCAACTGCCAACCCTTTTTCAGAAATAATATGACCCAGATATTTAATTTTATCTTTATAAAATTCACATTTGCTGAACTTGGCATATAGCTGGTTTTCATTTAAAGTCTGCAATACTATTCTCAGATGTTCCTTATGTTCGTCCTCATTTTTGGAGTAAACTAAGATATCATCTATGAACACAAGAACAAATTTATCCAAATACTTATTTAACACACTGTTCATCAGGCACATAAAAGTGGCAGGGGCATTTGTCAGTCCAAAAGATAGGACTACAAATTCGTAGTGTCCATACCGGGTTCAAAAAGCTGTTTTGCTAATGTCTTCTTCTTTAATTCTGAGCTGGTGATACCCAGTCCTTAAGTCAATCTTTGAAAAAACTGAGGCCCCTCTCACTTGATCAAAAAGATCATCAATTCTCGGCAAAGGGTATCTATTCTTAATGGTTAACTTGTTCAGTTGACGATAATCAATGCACATCCTGAACGTTCCATCTTTCTTTTTCACAAATAAAACCGGGGCTCCCCAAGGAGACACACTTGGTCTGATATACCCTTTATCTAGCAATTCCTGTAATTGCATTTTCAGTTCCATTAGTTCAGGAGGGCTCATTTGATAAGGTGCTCGGGAAACAGGTGTTCCTCCTGGTACCAGATCGATTGAAAAATCAATCTCTCTTTTGGGGAAAGATGAGGGATTTCCTTGGGAAAGACTTCTTTAAATTCTCTGATGACTGGTACAGCGTCCAGTAACTCTTCCTTAGTTTTCTGTTCTATTTCCTCTACATGCACTGCATAGACTTGGTATCCTTTTCTAGCTGTTCTTTTCAATTGTAAGGCTGATATTTGTCTTACTGAAATGGATTTTCGTTTTCCTTTTAGGGAAAAAGGTTTCCCCTCTTCATCCACACAATGCAGGGTTTTGTCCCAGCAGTTCATCAAAGCTTTCTTCTTTTCCAGCCAATCCATTCCTATCAGCAAATCATAGGATCCTAATGGCAATATGTTCAAATTTACTTCTGTTGGAAAGCCATTTAATTGTATTGCTGTTTTGGGCAATTTATGTGTGACTTTTCTCTTAGTTCCAGTGGCCAGCTGTACCAACCATGACTGCTTAAATTTTTCAGGTTTAATTTTACATTTTTCTACAATTCCAGGACTAATGTAACTCAAATAAGCACCTGGATCAATCAAAACAGTAACAGGTAGGTCAGAAATCTTACCCTCCATTTCCACCATGGTTGCTTGATGTTCTGCTTGTCGATTTTCCAATGCTGCACTGATAGTTGGTATATTTCTGGCTATGTCATTTACTGTTGTTGCTTCTCGCTCCCTGCTGATCATATGAATATTTCTATGGGGGAAGTCTCTCATCATATGGGGTTCTCCACAACCCCAACATTTCAAAGGTTCCTTCATTCTGACTGTCCCTTCCTTTTTATTGTTCCCTTCTACTGGTTTTGAAGCCACTTGGGACTGAGCAGTTTGACTTTCTTTTGGTTTATTGAATTTTTTCCGCTGATGATCTCTACCGAAATTTCTTAGATATGCTGGTTTTGGTCTTTTACCTTTGAACTCACCCTTGTTCAGCCAGCTCTTCCCTTGTTCAGCTTTACCTTTAAACTGCTGATAGCATAATCTTGCTTTTCTAACAGCTTCATCCATTGTCTTTGGGTTGTCAAACTCAATTTTCTCCTTGTACACAGTAGGCAAGCAGTTCAAAAACCTTTGTACCTTTTCCTTTTCTTCCCTAATGTAAGGGACATACCTCAGTAAATTTGTAAACTTAGTGACAAACTCATCAATGGTGAGCTGTCCCAGTCTAAGTTCGTGGAATTCTTTAGCTTTATCATCATAATAACGTTCGTTCAAATAACGATTTTTGAACTTAGCCTGAAAGTCTTCCCACGTAACTTTCTTTTCATCAATGGCATGCACCATTTTTGTCTCTTCCCACCACAGTGTAGCTTTTCCTTGTAGTTGGTACACAGCTAATCTAGCCTTCAGATTGCTTTCATATTCATAAACTTGGAAATACTTGATCATGTTCAACAACCAAGCTTCAGCATCCTCCTCCTTTTCTCCATCATAGGAGGGAGTTTTGATCTTTCAGAACTCCCCCTGCAGTTCTCTTTTCTGTTTATGTTGATGTCTAACTGCATCCTCATCCTCAGACTCATCCATCTTTCTTTTCCCAGAACCTTCGCCTTCCTGGCTGTTCCGGGAAGTTAGCTCTCTGATGAGATTTTCCTGCTCCTTACTGGCTGATGACAACATGTCATTCTGGCTTCTTATTTCAGCCAACTCTCATTGCATCCTGTGCAACATAGCCATTACCGGGGCATTGGGATCTGGAGTAGCAAACTCATCATGCAGATCCACATAAATTCCTCCTTCTTCAGCCATTTTAGCACCACTGTACACACTCATACATTTGATTAGTAAGACAAAAAAAACAATATCTACAATGTTCAATACGTTCAGACTTTAGTGAGCACAATAACAACAGCCAGTTTTTGCACTTGGGCTCCGATACCATTTGTAACACCTCCAGTTTAAGAACACACATTTTTTTATTTATTTTTTTTATACTTGAATTTCCTAGTTATCCGAATGCTAAGTTCAGGATTTTGATATTTATTTCCATCTATTGTGTATTTTCCTCTACCACTTCAATTTCTCCTTTAATTTTTAATATCTCTTTTCCACTATCCCCTTTTAACAACATTTAATATTTTCAATGTTGACAGTACACCCATGAACATAAAATCCTATGCCTCTCTTAAGGCCCCTATGTACATTCATTCTTTATACTATCTATCTCACATATAGGTCAATACATTTACCGATATACAATTATATCAACCACTTATATATAATAAATATCATATATATAATCATATATAACACATCTATATTTTTCTTTGGATAAAATGATCTTTGAATGCGCATACCCCAATTCATAAACCATATATACATATATCCCATATGTATACATTTACCTTGTTAACACTAATTGGAGGGCGCGCGCTCGCATATATAAAACCCTGCATAAATTTCCTATACACCACGTATATCTCTATCCTTTGAAAACGGATTATATCTTCCCAGGCTGGCATTTAGACTGCGGTTAGTTTTAATGGTGAATAAATTGAATCATCCATTGACATGTAATACATAGTGAATAATCAATTTAACGCCGTATATATATATACGTGTAGGTTGACTGTTGTATGATTTCAGCGTTCAAATCTCGGATATATATATATGTATGGTCTGGAGTTCGATTTTTCGCCTGAAATTTGGAATCTTTGTAACCCGTGTCTAACCCTAATCGTCATTTGTTATCCAGGTATTCCCGTTCCATTTTGTTTTCGGATTGGCCGCGGCGTGGTAAATTCTTATCAGTCTATACTGATACGCGTACCACCACAGAGCACAATGCCGACCGTCGGTGCGTTGGCGTACACCCTATGAACTCTGGACTCAGTTCAACTCGCGACGGTTTAGCACTATAGTTGTTTCTGGTTTGAAACTGGCACACACACGCGTCGTGATCCCATACGCAGAGTACTCAATACTCATACTGGGTATAGTTTGTATGAGCCGCCTAACACAGGGTTCGGTTCAGCTAGTTTGACGTGTGAGTTGGGTTAAAATATTTGGCTGGTTTTTGTGTGCAGGAGCAGTGTCTCGCCCGTGAGAGGAAGGTAGCCAGCGGCGGCGTACCTCGAACCTTGTCCAGTAAGAACTCGACGGGTGGATTGCAACTGTCAGTTCGGATGGTGCGAGTACAGGGTACACTGAGCTCTGCCTCTGGCAGTTGTTCGATCTAGGTTTAATTCTGCACCTACGTGCCCACGATGCCTTACCTCCTCTGCGCCCCTTAACACCACTTGGTACCCTCCAGCTGACGTGCTGCATTGGCCCAATCGACCTCGGGATTTTCTGAAGTTCTGTGGGCAGATGAATTAGGGTTTCGAGTGTGCTTTTAACTAGAGACACTTGTGTCGATCTATTTACCAGATCCTTTCTGTCTTGTTTTTTTTTCTTTCTAAGATTATGCTTGTCTCCCTTCGGCTCCTTCAGCTAAGTTGCGATGTGAATCATGTGCAGGGAGGTTTAAGGTTTGGTATCGCTTAATCCCCTCGTCTTATATTTCCTTACGCCTGTAGATCCTCTCTTCGTTTCTTTTTGGACGATACAGTATCTAATCATCTATTGTATGTTTGCGCAGAGAGGGCAGGAGATCGGCGTCTCAGTCTGTTCACTGGGGCAGAGATCTAGCCTGTCCTTCTTGGCGCGTTTTAATCTTTATTTTATTCTTACCACAGTTTTTGCAATCTCGTTCGGAGGTAAACCCTAGTCGTGAAACTTGTGAATCTTTTGGTTCCTGAAGTTATCATTTCTGCGTTTAATACGTATTACATGTGCCGAACATTTGCAGGCATTTCCGATGGCTAACGTCCGAGTGCGGGATCTTAGGTTGCTCCACACCCAGATTTGCCAGTCGTTACACAACCAGCGTTCAAATCCCTCTCACCTCGTATGGTTTTCACCTTTTGATGTGGTTACTGTCAGCACGACGCAGGGGTGGGAACTCTACCCACAGGTAAACCCTTAATTCCTTTCCTTCGGTTGTAGCGAGTTGTGCTTCAGTTTTGTTGTTATGTGTTTACCCCATTCTGCTATCATTCGAAGTCACCAGAGATCTGTCACATTCGCTCGAGATTAACGATTGTATATTTATGTTGAACAGTTTCAGTCGGCTAGAAGCACAGGTGTTCTGACTCGTCAGTTTATAACTACGTCAATAGTTTCCATTTCGATTTACTGGCGGTATTATTAATGAATCATACGAGGAAAGGGTATCGAAATGTTATATCAGTCGTCCACCTCCCTTACAAATGTTCAACACTTTTAATCCTATTGTTTTTTTTATGATGATAGAATACCTCCCAAGCGTGGGTCACACTGCCCCTAGGAGTTTTAGCATAATACCTTTGACATATAAAACTTGTTGAACTCGATTGCATGCAGCTCATACACAGCAAGGAGTGATATTGTCGGCCATTGCTTTGGACGCATTAGTTGACAGTTTGGTCTCGGTTCATCTAATGTATAAAAGGCTCGACAATGCCGCGGCCTTGTTTATGGTGGTTTGACAGAGGAATTACGTTTGGTTGACCTACTTTATGCGTCGTCATCATAAATCTAATTAGACCATAACACAATAGACCCCTATATGATTCGCATAACAATCTTTTTCATTTAACACTTTTCTCTGAACTTGCTATTAACATGAGCTGTTATGTTATCTCTCGGTACTTATATTATTTCCTTGTTTTACTCATATATATATGTATTGCAAGAAATAGTGAAACGAGCTATTATTAGCTCTCGGCATTTATATGAAATATGGAAACGAGATATTTGTTTAGCTCTCGGCATTTATATAGTTGTTTTTGTGATAACCTACCCGCATTAATATAATTTGACTGTACGCTTGTTCCAATAGCTGTAGGGATCATATATGTAATTCATTTCAACATGACTGACTCGTATTTATATTTCCTCTTTGACATATATGGCTCATATATATATGATTCGTGTTTATATCCCCTTTTTGACATATATAATTCCTATATATATGTATAACTCATTTTTAGTCAATGTTCAAAGGACCTATTTGTGTTAGTTTTATTTTTTATCCTTTTTAACATATATATAATTTTATTAAATGCATATACATATATTCGATAGTTCATGTGATAGTGTACATTCAGCATAGATTAAATCCATTACCATAATACTTAATTCAAGGGTTAGAGATGAAATTTAAAATGCACTATACCCTATAATTGCTATGAATGCTATAAGACTACTGTAGAGTAGAAGTACTTCTTTATCTAGAAGAATTTCAGATGTTATCCTCTAATGTCTTTACTTTATTTACCTCAGTTCTGCTACAATATTTTTCTAACATACTTATGAGCATATAACATTGCTTTGTATCTACATGAACTCAGAAATTATAGAATTATCTGTGGAGATTAAGTAACTCCAGATTTAAACCGACCTTGGTTTAGAGTTTCTGGGGTTTCTACTCTATGAACTTATGGTATACAACTAACCAGAATCTGGAAGGTGAAAGCCTTAGGATGGATTCTGGTAAATGTAGTACTAAAATCAATCATACCATTAAATTTGATTTTATATGTAGCCAATTCATACTATCATACAACAAAATAACCAGAATTTCAGAACATACCACAATTGCAATTGACCAACCTCCCAACCTTAGAGTCCTCTTTGTCTCAAATGAACTCACCCAGGGGTGAGATCACCCCCTGGAAACCAGGATACGACCTCCCTGATAAGCCGGACGATATTGAAGCTCATAATTCCCCAAAGCATGTTTCTAATTCTACGTCCCGAATAGCAGGATCTGCTTTCTTTCTGTTTAGCCTAGGCTTCCCATTTTGGGATTCTTTAAAGGTTGTTTTATGCTTTTCCTCGGCTTTTCAGCTTTTTTCACCTCTTCCCAACTACTTTCCTCTTCATTGGGGAAATTTAGATTCCTCCTCAAATCTAAATTAATTTCTTTCAAGGATTTTTGAAAGATTGTGGGGATTTGTTGCCTTATCCATCCTCATGGATTTGGCAAGTGATCTCAAATCCTCATCTTGGTCAAAATGCACAATCATTTTATTTATTTCATCAATTTAAATATGCAAGTACATTCACACCATACTTATCCTTTGGGGTCCACCCCCTTAGGATTAAAGTTCAAATGTCTAATCTTTAAAAATTCAAACACACAAATTGGGGGTGTTACATTGGTCGATATCCAACTCTCAGTAAGTCGATAGGCTAACACACCTAGTACCCAATAAGTCGACAGCTCGATCGACAACAACCCAACATATGATTTTTCAATGGGTTGATGGTCCAATATTTCATGGAATTTAATAGAAATTTTATAATTCCATACAAGTGATGGACTCTCAGGTTTCGTTATGGTTAAGACCTCGCCTTGATAGTGACTCTATAGGACTCCTACACGTAATATGCCAATCGCCTGATAACCATGTCATTATTGTCGTGGATGCCACCTAGAAATCACCTTGGTACCATGCCAACACCACAACGACATCACATCAACACCACTTCTAAACCACATGGTTGACATGCCATGAGCGCGTCATCTCCCACCATGTCATACTCCTTATTAGGTTTCAGTAATGTTGGGGAGATGTCTAATGTAAAAGGGTTAATTCTCCCCAATGCTTAATAGCTTGATATCCCTTTATGGGTTAGCTCCTTATCACAATACCTATCTCCCATGTGTTTGGGGGCTAGAACGGAATGAATCCCAACTTCTTCAAATAAAAAATATAACTTCGAACTCTTTTGAGGATTAATTCATAACACTCCAAGCCTTGATATCTTGACATTGGTCGCATGATGGCTTGATAGTCTAATTTCTCGACAGTCCATGGCTCGATAACTCGATGCCTTGATCGCCTGATGGCCCAAATAGGTGAGAAATGATTCTCATTAACTAACAAACTTACCTATTCTATTATTATCAAGATTTCTAGACAGAGTTTTTAGCGATGTGTCAAACACCCAGGGATATGATAAACAAACAATAATTGATGTAGCTAGGGATCATCAGTTGTTGGGCCATTGTTAGGTTGGTATTTGATTTCAATATCATTTGTTGTTGAAAGTTTGGCCCAGGGCCAAATAATTGATATGTCGAGTTGGTGAAGTTCACCACATGGACTACCAAGGTGGTGCCACATGGATGTACATAGATCAAGGTGGCTTGAAGGGAAAACCTTTACTGAGGCATAAATTATTATCCAGAATTTTGTTTTGGATTAAATTTATTGTTGAAAAGTTCTTGACGAGCATAATATGATGGTGATATCATAAATGAGTTTAAAGAGATTGGAGAAAGAGACATTTTTTTTAACCTCATCTTCATAAATAACCTTGAAGGTCAGGTCTCGATAACCCCCACAACCTTAATCAAGCATAGGGAGATGGGTACCTTACATCTATAATTGTACAACAATACAAATAGGAAAGCATGAAACATTTTAATATGTATGAAGAAAATAAAGAAAACGGAAAGGAAACAAAATCTAGTAAATAAAGTAGCATGTATTCTTCGAAGCAATGTCCTAGGATACAAATAAGAGAGAATAAAACACATTTATATAGACAAAATAAATTGCAATACATTATAATAGTTAAATTAATATAGTATAATGCATATAATAGATCAATAGTAAATTGTTAAACAAATATTCCTTATATAATAGAAAATTTGTTCTAATATGATATGGAACATAAACATTATTACTCTTTGAATTTTAATATATTTGAAACAATGTTTGTTTAAAATAATAAGACACTATGATATTAGAATGTATGACTTACAAACATTGTTACCATATATCCAAAACACTAATGCATTTAATGACTGCAAACATTCTTACAATTTAACATAATAATGTGATTTACACATAATATGAAAATAATGATAAGGTCTATAATTGGAAGTGGAATTAATAACCTTAAATATATATGTGGGGCATTAGAGATACATATGTGCAAGGGATATGGAAAAGTGAGTGCACAAAAAAGAAAGAGCAATCACTCCACATGGAAAAGTGATTAAGTGAATAAGAATATTCAGTAAAGCATATATGGTATAACACAAATGAAGAAATAAAAATCACAATGTTTAAAATTTATATAGGTAATGTGGTATTGAGAGGTCCATCAAATACTTGCTAACAAATACGAAAATTAAACTTGTGCAAGAGAAATGAAGACAAACTTTGGATTGGATCAATGCTTTGGCTTGTTTCTTGCACATTATATAAGGGTTATCCTCCATTCTTCTATATGTTTCAAAGCTAAATGACAGTGAGATGCATAGATAATTTAAATGGGGAACTCTAGATATTGCAGTGAAGATTAGACCTTCTTGTTCAGTTGTAACAATGTCAATTATAGCTTTCAGTATTTTAATTCCTTGAGATTTATGTATTGTTAATACCCAAGCCATTTTAAGTGGAATTTGAGTATGATTGGCCCTTTTTATAGGTGGAATTGAAAAAAAGGCAAGGTTGTTTGGATCCCATGGATGGCCAATGTATTTGATAAAAATGACCATGGTCAACCATATTAACCATGCTTAATAATTAGAAATCATTGTCAACCATGGTGAATCACATACACGTATGGTTAAAAATGGTTAGTTGTGTCTTCCCATAGTCAACCATGGTAAAAAATGGCCAACCATAGTTATCCATGTTTAGACATTGTCAATCATATTCAAACATGATTAACCACAATTAATCCTCCATGGTCAACCACAATCAAACATGATAAACCATAATCGATCATGGGTCATCAAGGTCAACCAAATTCAATGTGACATAACCCTTCATTAACATCATGATGCCACATAATATCGAGGAACATATAAGTTCAAAAATTTAGCCAAGATAAATGTTTCAATGTGATATAATTAGTGAGTATGTGAAAAATGTTCAACTATGGTCAACCATAGTTAATCATAATAAAACATTGTTTACCATTGACATCCATGTCCAACCATAATCAACCATGGTAAATACCATGGAAAACCATAGTAATCCATGTTTAAACATTTCCCACCATAGTCAAACATGGTAAACCATCTCCAACCATAGTCAGCCATGGGAAAATATCATCAACTATATTCACGCATGATAAAATAATGCATTTGTTCAACTTATATTACATCGTTATATTTTTATATTTGATTAGGTTATTATTAGAGATTGTAACTTTAGATTACACTACTCCATTTATTAATTTAATATAATAGATCATGAAAGCTAAAATCTAATTGGAGTTTTGTTTGCATCATGCAATAAAGATGTAATATATAAAAACCTCTATTGACCATCATTGCTCTGCACCAAAAACACACCAACAATTCCATAAATAAAGTATGATATATATACAATATTATTGCTCACTTTCCAAGTGAATATTTGTACTGACTTGTCCATGGAGATCATCATTTCCATTTGGCATAAGTCTTTAGCTAGGTCAACATTCATACCAATTTGATGTATTCGTGCTACACATCATACAAGACACTCCTTTAGGTATGCCTTACATACATTCATGTGCACATACACATACATCCACGTGCATCAGTTTACCTATGATCCTTTTCACTTGGATTTCAATGCTCACATGACCCGAGAGAGTACATTTTCTTACTCACCTACTCAACATTCCTCAACCATACTCTTTGACGTCCCTTATCCTTAGTAATCCAAGATACCTACTATGGAACTAAAACTAAGGCCTTTTAACTCAAGCGTTTTCATTTTGTACGCCCACTGCAAGGACTATTTCTTATCACTAGCATAACCAAATTTAGGCAATATATGCGTGGTCGAATATCCCTACAAGTCATAACTCTTGCTCCTCCAACTTAAACATCCTTAATGGTACACATTTGTGCAAAGCTATATCTTATTAATGCATATCATCCTTGCTTAAACCATTGCTTCAAATCATGGAAATATGCGTTAAGCCCCATGTTAACCGAAAAATCCCCTTATTAAGCCTTAGATATTGAGTGATTACATTTCTATTGTTATATTGTTATGTACACTGGAACCCCTTATGGCCCCATTTTATTATAATTGTATCACTTGTCTCCTATATATACACTTAGGAGACCTAGTCTTGGGATCATTAAATATTTCCTTGCACATTGTATTCATTTTAAAAGGATGTTCCCCCCTCAAAGAGGATTGTAATTGTTGGTTTTTTTATCATTTTTAAGAGGCGAGGATCATAACATTTGGTATCAAAGCTCATGATCTTAGGGTTTTGCTACTTCAAATAGGTCATCATGGAATTTTTGCTATAATTTTTTTGGGGGAGGTTTTAGATGGTGAAGCTTGGAGAATAATGAGAAGACATCTCTTGAAATATGTGGTTCAAATTTATGATCTTGGTTCGCTATATTTTTGGAGATATGTTCCAAGGAAGTTAGGGTTTTTGAATGCTTTGGAAATCTAACTCAAACAGGTCAGTTCAACATTTTCTCTATAAAATAATTTCTATGAGGTTTGAAATAGTGAAACTTGGATCACATTGAGGTGAAATATTTATGAACATCTGGTTCAAATCTCAAATCTTGGTTCTCTATAATTTCAAAAATATGCACTAAGGAAGTTCAAGTTCATGTATGCTCCTGAAATCAACTTCCAAAGGCCAGTTTGTCATTTCTACAATATTTTTTCTTTTATGACGTTTTAGATAGTGAAACTTAGATAATATTAAGAATACATTTATTGGGGAACTTTTGGTTCAATTTTCAACATTTGGTTCACTATACTTTTGAAGTTATACCCTACGGAAGTTATGGTTTGTGAACAATCCTAGAGTAAATTTTAAACAAATCAACTTGGTGTTTTTGTTATATCTTCCTATCTCAGACTTTTCAGACTATGAAATCTTCAAGTATTTCAAGAGACATATAGAAGTAGCTCAAGTGCAAATTTCAGAATTATATTTGAAGAATTGGAAACATGGCACACTATACAAGTTTGCTTGTGGGAAGAGACCAAAAATATGCAAGTTTTAGGAAAGTTACCATAACTTTCACTTGACACATTGAATTCAATTCACAATTGTGGAATTGTAGAAAATACATATCAAGATATCAAAGAAAAAAATGTCATCTCTAGAAGGGCTAAATTCTCAGAGATATATCAATAAAACTCTAGCCATTCTTATATTCTCCAAATTAAGGTACACAACTTACTAATGACCTAACTATTGATTAGAATATAATTTCTTTTGGTGATTAAAAGTTGTATTAAAGAGTAGTATTATTATTATTTTCCAACACGCATCCAAAGAAATACTACACTAATTAAATATTAATGGAAAATGATTTTGGAGATATTCATTGTGTATGTGGTGTGAGGAATGTCCAATGTTTCGGGTGGACACTCCATCCATCCTCCTGGACCAAATGAAGCATGATGATTAGAAAAGGGTACAACTAGGTTAAATATGAGAGGTGAAGCAAGATGAGTGTTAGATTAACTAATCAAAGTACATTATAGTAATTGGTGAAAGCTAGTTAGAAGGTTAGGCTATTAGAATTTGATTAAGAAATTATTATATATCGATCAAATAAAAAGAAAAGAGATTAAATGTATTATTATCGGTCAATTAAAAAGAAAATAGATTTAAATATTATAATAAGTAAGTTAGTTGGATTAATTAATTAATAACTTATGAAGAGATAAATTAATATAAGGGATTAATAAGGGTGATGATCATCTGAGAATTAATCATGGAAAGGGAGTTCTTAAGGGGAATATCGATAATAGATAGAACTATTAATTTAAAATAAAATAAAGGAAATTAACAAAATTGATAAGAGGAAAGAGCAAAAGAAGATGAGAAGGAAAGCTATAGAGTTAATAAAAATCAAGGATAAAACGTAGGGGGTAAGACAAAGGGGGGTAAATGTCTCAAATATGGGATTTATAGAAAATAACATTTAAATTTAAACATAAAAGGTTTGGGGAATTAAATAAGTAAATGGGAAAGGATGAAAATATCATCGCTAAACAAGGGGGGGGAGAGGGAAGAAAAGTAATTAGAAATTTATAGACAAATGAACAGAGGGGAAGGGGGTGTGATAGGAGATCAATGAATAAAGATTTGAATGAGAGGCTTCCAAGATTAGGTTAACTTGTATTCATCTTCCTCATTAAATTTATTCATGATGGTTTTCGATTTCAAGGGTTGCATGAATGATTCAGGTGGAATAGAAGGGAGAGGGGGAAAGGATTTATGTTTGGTCAAGGAATATAAGGTGCTTTGATTTATCTAAATATACTAAAGGCTCATCCTTGACTCATGAAGAAAGTGAAGACTTGGAATTTTGGTTATCTCAACTAGATAAGAAAGTTAATGAAATGGAAAGTAGTATGTTAAAAAATGTGGATTTCGCTGGTTTCAAGAAAAGCTTAAAAGAGAAATGAAAGAGAAGATGAATGAAAATAAGGAAGGAACACAAAAGAAGAGGAATGAATATAAAAAAGAAATAGAAAAGAAGATGAAAATAAGAGAGGAAGAAACACAAAAATTTAAGTTTACCATGGAAAATATTCTCTTGGAGAGGCTTCCTAAAAGGGATGTGGAGATCCAAGGAAATCATGAAAATAAGGAGAAGCATGTTGTTGAGAATCAATCTCATATGGGGAGTATCCTATCATGATTATAGAGCAGAAATTTTGAATTTGATAACCATAATCATGGATTTTCAATCCAATATCCACATCATCAAAGCTTCAATTCAACACGAAGTAACTATTACATTATGAAGATCGATTTGAGTAAATTTGATTGTAATGATCTTGTGACAAGGATATTTCAGATGGAGCAATACTTTGATCTATGCTAGGTGGCATCCTTGCAAAAGGTAAATGTTGCATCCATGTTTTTATAACAAGACCAACATGCATGGTATCAATAGCTTTATGAAAGAAAAAATGATTCTATTATATCTTGTTCCCTTTTTATAGAGAAATTGATAACACATTATGGGGATATTAAGAGCAACACATGCTTTAGTCAATTGGTAAAATTTTGCATTCACATTGTGAGGTTGGCGTTGCGAGAATGTAACCGTTGTGATATTATTAACTTGCGTTCCACGTGTCCAACGAAAACTACGACATGCGCATTTAATTCTTGGTCACCCCACCCTCAAGACATAACTCCAATGATATTCCCTCCGATGAATGCAACAGGCACCGATGATTTCTATGCTCCTCCCACCAACGCCGACAACATCTTTTCCATCTCCACTCCTCATTCCTCCTCGTTCAATTCACAAACTGTAGGATGCAGGCCTAGGCTGCACAGGAGCCGTTTAATGACATGGCACATGCAAAAAGAAGTCATGTTGAATACCAGCATGACGTTATCCATAGTAAGTTTGTGAGAGTCGTCAACAATTTTAATTAAAATATTGTAGTCTATAAGCTCCAGTTGTTGTTGCTATTTGCAGGTCAAAGCTTGCACATTGCGTCGTTACCTAAGAGGGAAACACATAGTGCAGGGAACTGAGAAGAGGGAGCTGTAGTTAGTTCGTCATGCACTAATAAAAGTGTCATGGAAGCAAATAGTTGTTTATTGTGCACCTATAAATTTGGTTTTGCAGGGACCCTGAGCTAGCGCATAGAGTAACCGGATGTGAAGCCTAGTGAATTGAGTTTCCACACTACATTAGAAAACAACTAATGGGAATCAAAATAATGCATAACAGAAGGTTGGAGTTGAAGACAAGGGAATAAATCATCCAAATTGTGTGTGGCATTAAGGTTGAAAGAGACATTGCCGACATATTTAGACCCTACCCTAACTTCCCAGAACATTATAACAGGTGTAAGATTTGTTCTAGGAGGATCTGGGTATGACAATCTCACGAACTAGATCATTGTATGTTCTAATTATCACCCTCGTGTTCCATTTTCGGTAACTTGGTGTATTTATGTGGAAAATTCAAACTATTTTCATTAGCAAGAATCATCCAGGTTGGGATTTCAATCATTGTTTTATTGCTTGTGGTTCAATGCCATGACGTTTGCATGCGAGTTGAGGCCCTTGTAAATCTGGACAATGCTGCATTTGCGGGGCTCAACCACTTACCAATATGAAAAATTGAAAGTTTTATTTTTCCCATTCGAATGCATTTTGTATTGACTGTCTGTTTTGGATTCATGGATTTTTTTGGCTTTGGTTGCAGGTGCTTTTACCGTGCAATTTCCTCCACATCCGAATACATTTTTTTATTGAATGTCTGTTTTGGATTCGTGGATTTTTGTGGCTTTGGTTGTAGGTTCTTTAACTGTGCAGTTTCCTCCACATTTGGGTTCTTCAAATGTTTAGCTTAAAGAATGACACTTGTTTCTTCTCTCAAAAGAAATCAGGGCTATCTATTGACTGATCTTTTTTATGTACCTAGCACGTCAATAATATAGAAGAACTCAAGAAATTTTGGGCTTAGGGTTTGATTAATTGCCTCCACTATGTTTATGTTTCATCCATATCAAGTATTTTATTTTATTTATTTATTTATTTTTATACTAGTAAAAATTATATATATATATATATATATATATATATATATATATATATATATATATATATATATATCATTCTTAAAGTTAAATTCCTTTGCCCACTAAAGTATATATATATATATATATATATATATATCCACCCTGAAAGGAAGACCAACATAATAAGGCGAAAGAAGAAACAAACTAGGAGGGATTCAGGCTAGATGCTCAGGTAGATGTGTATTATATTAAGGATGTCATGTTATATATTGGTTCTTATGTTCATATATAACATAAGAGGCTATGGGTAGCCTGCCATTGGTATATTATCCTATTCAATTACGCATGGCCAATCAATATAGGATCTTACCCATAGGAAGAATATAAAATGTGGATGTTTACCTGGCAGGAGTAAGGACATCAGCTGACTTTTAGGTGACTTAAATAATGGATAAGACTAATCCTTATCCCACATTATTAGGAATAGATTGGGCTTTTGAGAACTATGCCATCATCAACTTGAAGAATGAGACTATGACTTTAAAATCTGAAGGAATGAGAGTCACCCAGCCCTTAGACCCATATAAAGGGCCACGAGACATAGAGCATGTCAATGAGAATATGGAACGAGATGTCCTAGATCAGATTGACAATCTTACTACAGGAAAGAGGAATGATTACATTAATCCCATAGCAGATGGTTCAATAAGTTGGAGGAGTATTCACTTGCCTATGTTTGAATGTTTAAATGTTTCAGGAAAGGTACCTCAAATCTATGGCTGTGGAAGTCTATAATGGAGACACTGATCCTGTTGTATATGTGGAGCACTGTACACAACATTGGGAGATAGAGGGACTTCGATATGACCTCTGGGTTAACAAGTTTATTCATAATCTAGGCCCTATTCCACAAGATTGGTACTTACATGAATAAACCCGAAGGTAGACCAGGGATTGGAAGACTTTGCAGACTCAGTTTTGTGAAGATTTGTCCTTTTTGGGGAAGTCTGAATCAGTCCAAGTGTCCCTACAAGCAGCCTTAACCGCTCACTGGAGCAGACCCGAAACTAAATGACCTATACCAGGTGAAACCCTTGAATGACTACCCCGCTACAGTACTGGCTCTGGGTTTCGATCCGGACAAGGTGATGGCAGAAAAGCCGGGACTTCGACTCGCTAAGCAAAAATACATACATACGCAACTATAGCGTTCTGGTTCCGGGTGAACCGATTAAGTATCAACGACTAGATCAAGTGGATCTGCGACTGGTGGCTATGGATCAAGGCGAGGTGCTTCTTAGACTCGGTCAATCGGCTCAAATGCAACTACTGCTGCCACCTGTGCTCTAGCCAACTCTGCTGGTGGGTAATTGAATCAATCTTTATATGCAACAGATGGACCTCTTTCTGGCTCCCAAGTTACCAGGCCCATAGCATAACCACTAATAGGATATCTTTGTGCGGGTGGATCCCAAGCTACCGAAGCCCCTACTATAGTATGTTTCTTATGCTTTGACTCCCGCAAAACAAAAGGGCTGCTATCTTATATAAATGATTACATAAGCCATTGAATGAAGGACCATGCTACTGAAGCTATCTTTGTCTTTATCCACCGGTGTTTTATAGCCATAAAATGCAGTTGTACCTGTGTAAGGAAGGACGAGGAAAAGGGGAGGGATGGCTATAGGGATCACAATGGTACGGGTGCTTAAACCACTAGGAATGCTGGGTAAACTCGATTCATTAACCGGGTAAGCTGGATTTTCGACTGGCAGTTATTATTGATCGGGGTCTGAGTAAACAGGGTAAAAAGGAACTGCTGCTTGCGGGTATGGTTCTCGAAATGGAAGGTATGCGTAAGGCTCTACATCCTGACCACCATCCTCTGACTCATGAGCATCTGACTCTATACCACTAGCATCTGTCTCTCCTAGCTCTCTAGCCGCCTTTGCTTCCTTCTCTCCTGCTCCTGCCTCAAGGTGCCCGAATTGGATCTGCCTCACAAAAATATTCCCTCATAAGCCTCACCTAATCTCTGCTCATCCTCTCCTCTCCTTTATTAGATTTTGTCTTACTGAATGAGTCCGGGTAAGGCTGGGGCTTATACCTTCTTAAGCTTTCTATGACTGGATGAAGGAGTGGGTAAGGCTTCTTAGCTTCTATTCCCAACCTTATTTTCTAAGCTTACTTAGATGAATGAGAGGGTGTATGAAACTTCCAACTACCTTCGATGGCGGCCTTTTGGTCGAGCGTGCTTACGTATATTACTTATTTGGTTGGTGTGGGATGCGGACAAGCGGCTTCGCCCTTACCTTACCATTGATTTCTACCCTACTATTGGTTGTCGGTAGTTTAAAGCAAATTTGTATTAAAGTACCGAAATAAGAATAAAATAATAATATATAATTCATAATTATATATAATACATTCATGCATAATGACATATATAATATATGACTTGAAGAAATGGGAGAAGGGAAAGAAATCGATCTCTCAAAATGGCATAATTACATATATAATTAGCATCATTCAATCTCTCAAGAATGACTAATGACTCACATCGAATCTGGTATGACACATATATAAATACTGCATCTTCCCAGTAGTACAGCTAGAGGACGTTTAAGTTGACCTTACAGGTATAAAGACTTATGCCGATTTGAAGTCATTTAGATTCTGGGTGACAAAGATCCATATCCTGCCTTGCTTGGGATTGATTGGGAATATGAAAATTATGGAATTGAATTATTGACCTAAAAATGGAAACAATGACATTCGAATCAAGGGAACTCGAGTTATTCAACTGTTGGACCCATATAAAGAGCCGAGATATACAAAACCTACAGATGATCTGATGGATGAAGCAACCCTAGAACATATCTATTGCCTTACAGCCCCAGAAAATGGTCAGATTACATCAACCCTACAACTGATGGTTCAGTAAGTTGGTGGAGCATAAATTATTCGAATGGGGACGCTGAAGCTGAATTTAATGATTGGAAACAAGGAAGGCATGAAAACTCTACAATACATTGTGCCTTAGTCCGATCGGTCAGATGGGATATAATACGGGAAGGAAAGAACAGGAAAGGACATGAAGGATGGGTAGATCTTCCTGGGGAGAGGCAGAGACGAAACATGAAAGACAGCTAGCTGGGCCACATGCTGAATACCAAGAAGCAGGAGCCAAAAGAAGGGGGGAGTCGGTGAGACGGTTCATATAATCATCTTCGAGGGATCCACGTCCACCTCCTTGGATGATCCAGATTCTCGACGCACTCCATCCACTATGTGTGCTGCTTTCATCAAGGTCGAATGGGTCCTGATCAAAGAGAATATACCTTATCATAACGACATTGCAGAGCTTCGCAACTAAACTGTCTGCTTCTAAGATCACCCTCCTGGATTGATTCGTTTATACTGGTGCAGGATGGGTGACATAGCATAGTGAGGAGCTTGGCATAGAGAAGTCCGAGGTCCTATTCTCTTGCTTGTGGATAGCGAGAAATATATCTATCCTTATATATATATATATATATCATTCTTAAAGTTAAATTCCTTTGCCCACTAAAGTATGTGGGTATCTTGATTTTAAAGATTCTTTTAAAATATTTCTTTATTATTATTTTTTTGGAATTTTTTAAAATATTGTGTTTTTTTTTGGGCTATGGAGCTTGTATCAAGTTGTTTATTTATTTTTAAATTTCAATTAAACTAGCACTTGCACCATCACGGTATGTTGCAAAGGAAACGTGGTAAGATTTTTAAAGAGATCCAATAATTTCTAAGCAAGACATCTGTAGTGATTTTGCTCAATCTTAGTAAAGGCAGGAAAAAATATTGTGTCATGTCCCAATTTTTATTTGTAATTAAAAGCAAAGTTATAGAAAAAAGCATGTTCAATCTGCAATAATTTTCTCTCCAAATGCAAGATACATAAAACAATAAGCTGATCATAGTCTATATCAGGGCCTTCGGGCTTCCTAATGGGAACAACACTCCACTCCAACCATTTCGTCATGTGATACTACTATTTTGCCACGTCATATACATTGAGGCGTCATCATATAGAAAACATGATCAAGCAGAGGGAAGAAAGCATTATTAAGGGTTTTTTCCTCAACATTACTGCCCACAAGAATTCCGTCATGCCATGCTGCACAACAACTAATTGTTCGAAGTGTCGGTGGAAGAGAAGCCATTGACCTCCAAACACTTTCCCTAGAATCATATACCTTCACTCCTTGCTGCGTCTGGAACCAGTAGAACCAGTACAGGAATTCGCCTGAACAATTAACAACAAGTGGTAATGATCGAGGGTGTTCCCCATTCCAGAGGTTGGATAAATCCTGAAAAGAGCTCCACGCCCCTTTTTCCAATATATAAACCATTGGGAAATGCCAACCTCATAACGAAATTTAATAACTAACTTGAGTTAAAATCAACAGGGAAAGAGAATTTAATTGTCTAACAAAAGATCGAACGATGAACACGAAGGACAGCAAAACAACAAGGATGTTGTTTTCAAATAATGACACCTTAAGGTGTAATTATTGAATATAAGTTAAGGATTATAATAAATTTTGAAATTAATTTTGTTTGATATGAAATTTATATTTTAACTTTAAAATATAATTTTATGAATGTAATAAACTTATAATTAGTTAAAAGATTAACTTCTTTCATATCTAATTAAAAATAAAATAAAATTAAGATTATCATAAACTTTTAAATTTTCATTTTATAAAATTAACAAATGAGTTTATATTGATTTTAAAATTTTAATAATTATAATTTTTTATATTAATAATAAATTAAAATTTAATAATTAAATTTTTTTATATTAATAATAATTTTTTTATCTAAATAAAATTTAATTGAAAATAAATATTACTTTATAAATAAATAAAATCAATTATTAAATTTTAAAATTTGAATAATTATAATTTTTTATATTGATATTAAAATTTTAATAATTAAAATTTTTTATATTGATAATAAATTGTTTTATCTAAAAATAAAATTTAATTGAAAATAAATATTACTTCATAAATAAATAAAATCAATTATTAAATATTAAAAATTTTAATAATTATAATTTTTTATATTAATAATAAATTGTTTTATCTAAAATAAAATTTAATTGAAAATAAATATTACTTCATAAATAAATAAAATCAATTATTAAATATTACACTATTTTGAATTATTTAAATTATTTCAATCTTTTAAACTAATCACATAAATTTTAGGATTTATTATAAAGGAAATTATATACATATCTCAACATTACAAAGTAAATTTTAATAGATAACAAATATTGTATTGTATAACTTTTACTTAGTCTCTTAATTTATGTTTCCTTTTATCAACATTACAAAAGTAAATTTTAATATGTAACAAATATTATATTGTACAACTTTTACTTAGTCTCTTAATTTATGTTTCCTTTTATTTTAATGATTATTGTGTATTGCATCATTTGTAATTTGTGTTTATTAATTCATGTTTTTTTAAAACTATATTATTTTATTTAAAGTTATTATGTTTCAAATTAAATGAAAAACACATTGTATTTTATTTTGATTATTTAAAAAAAATATTTTTTATATAGTTCTCCCAAATTCAACTTATAGGAAGATTTTGTAGCAAATTCAACAACAAATTAACTAGTTATAACTTCTTATCACTAAACTTGATAGGAAGACTAGTCCTCCTCAAGTAGGTTCCACGGCCTTTGCCCATACATTTATGCTCTAATTTGATGGCTCTCTCCTCCATCCTTAACTTAAGGAAGAGCTTCTTTTCAGAAGCACCCAAATTGGAAAAAAAATGGGCACTTGTAGCTCAGGGTAAGATTTACAAACCTAAACTAAAGGGAGGACTAGGGCTTAAAGATCCTGAAATGTAATTTTTAAATTAAAGGTAAATGACTTCCATTAGACCTTGGTGGTGAATCACATTTATTTTTTGATTATTACAACAATAAGAAATATGACAGCGTGTTGATGTTTATGGTTGACATTGTGAGGATGCATTTCTTAAAACAAATATTACATTTCCTATTATGGCTAATGATATATTTCATGATTAATATCTAACTACCTTTCCATATTGACTCTTATGAATTCAATACCAATTCCCATGGGTGTTCTTCCAAGATTACTTCTCATACAAAAAAAATAAAAATAAAATAAAAAAAATTGCATGATGATTACATCTTATTATACAAAAATTGATGAAGTAATATAATCTTATATTATTATTTCCACTATTATTTTATAATATTCCTTAAGAGGCCCATTTTAGAGCTCAAAATTTCTCTAATAAAATATATTGATGTTTAAAGAGAGTTGAATTCAATTGGATTAAAAATTTTAGGGTATTATGAGTTGCACTCCCACTAAAGTCACAAGTCCTATAGGGCATCCCATGAGTAGCATGATTTTTACTAATTGAGATAAGTCCATTTTTCTTTTCTTGGGGGAGTCATAATATTGTCAAATTCATATTTGTTAATCTTGAAATTTATATAGGTTGGATCCCTACAATATCATTGAAATCTCTAGTATGAATAGAGGGTCAACGAGCGAACCAAATATAGTGCAATTTAACATGAGTCCAATATCATGATAAAACTATCAAAATCAACAATGATGAATATAGATAGACAAGAAAAAAAGTGTTTTCATCAATATCCAAGGAATTCACCTTGAGCTTCTTCTAATAAATTGATGGGTAGAACTTGGATGAATCCTTATTAAGTTTAACCCTCCTCAACATGGCCACTATGTTATAAGAAGTGATCTCTATTGGTTTCTTTTCTAAATACATTATAGAGAGCCCATAATCAACCAAACTCATGAGACCCTTATTTTTAGAAGTTTTCTAGGTAGTTTAGGGTTGGCCTATTAGACAACTCGATGGATAACATAAGCCTTTGGGTCAAACTAGCACTACCCTAGATGTCATAGGTCTAGAATAGCTCATTAATAGATGAAAAATTCTATTAGACAAGTTAGAAAAGAGATTGAAATTGTGATGCATATGAAAAATCAAATATAGCTTACATACTCACCTATACAAAGTTTGATTCCATACATGTGTAGCTTACATATATGTCCAAACACAGAAAAGTGTATATATAAAAAATATATAGTTCTAAGTGTATATATATGAAAGAACAAATATTCATTTTTTTTCATATATGAATGCTCAAGTATCTTCAATATATGCATGCATATAGGAAGCAAAACTCACTTTCATATATGTGAACATATACATGAGTGGCACATATATGGAAGCTAAGTTTTGTATATGTAGTGCTTTCATATATGCACTACCTTGATATATAATAACATACATGAGTAACACATATATGGAATCTCGTGTCCATATATGCACACATATATGGATGCGACACATATATGAAAGCGCAAGTGTATGGGTGGCTTTGGTATATCTAATTTTCCTTCTGTATGTGCATTTAATTTATATATTTATTTGTTCTTCCTATATTTTCTTCTGCATATATGCTTACAACACTAACCTATAATATTCCTTTATGTTGTTAATGAGTGTTCCTCTAGTCTATCTAGTCTAACCCTTGCAGCCATTCCTGAATCAATCATCAACTTATATTCCTTCCATCCTTTTTTTTAAAATCTAGTAGCATAACTTCCATTTTTTGTAGTAGTGTTTTTCTATTTCTTTTCTAGCTTGTCTAGTGGAATTGTTCATCTAGTAGTGAGCTTGTCTAGGCCTATGTTATCTAGAGTAATGCTAGTATGAACCAAAGGATTGTGTTATCCTTTGATTTGTCTAATAAGAAAACCCTAAAATACTCAAGAATTTTTTGAAAAAGAGGGGGCTCACGAGTTTGAATCCTAGTGGGCTCTCCAAAGTGTATTCTGAAAAGAAACCAATAGATACCACATCTTATAAAATAATGGTCGTAGAGAGGACGTTTAAACTTAATAAGGAATCATCCAAGTTTTAACAATCAATGTCTGACAAGAATATCACAGTGAATTCCTTAGATACTAATGACAACAGTATTTTTCTTGTCTATCTAAATTTCTCATTCTTGATTTTGGAAATTGTAACATGAGATTTAACTTGTGTTGGATTGCACTATATTTGATTCTCTCTGTGTCCCTCCATTCTCACTGGAGTTTTCTAATCCAGGGTTAATGGATTGGGGTTTATGTATGATTTGGCATGTATATATATGTGTTGTAACACTAAAAGGAATATAATGAAAAATCAAACTGGTCGTCCTGATTTGGGATCCAGGGGAAAATATTTGTGTTTATTTGTTTTATGTTTTATGCTCTTGCTACTGTTTATTTTATTTTTTTAAGATTCATTTGCAGATAATTTATGTACATGGTTAAAACCTACATTTGGTATCAGAGCAGTTTCGGCTTCAAGGGAACACCTTTGCTATTGAGGGGTTCTTTTCTCGGGCCTGAGGTAGACCCTGTTCAGTGGGAGATCTGCGAGATCGATTCTTGCCGTGAAAGAAGATGGTGAGCGACCGGAATATAGAGATCGAGAAATTTAATGGTCATATTTTTGAGTTGTGGAAGTTTAAGATGGAGGATCTGCTGGTGGATAATGATTAGTGGATTGCGGTAGATTTGCGTACTAAACCAATGACAATGTCAGATTAAGACTGGAAGAAACTGGATCGGAAGGCAAAGAGCACAATATAGTTGTGTGTCTCAGATTCAGTATTATTGAATGTATCTGGGGAAGCTACGGTGAAGACCTTGTGGGAAAAGATAGGGACTTTGTACCAATCTAAGTATTTGGTGAATAAATAAATTGTTCCTACGGAAAAAGCTGTATAACCTAAGGAGGAAGGATGGAGACTCGGTGATAGAGCGTCTGAATGCCTTCAATACTGTGGTAAGTCAACTGTCATCTGTTGATATTAAAATCTCAGATGAAGATAAGTCCATCAGTTTGTTGTGTTCTCTACCAGATTCGTGGGATAGTCTGGTTATTGCAATAGGTAGAAATACGACTACCTTGAATTTTGATGACATTGTCTCAGCCTTGCTGTCGGAGGAAATGAGACGGAGAAATATGGAGGGTCAGAATGGAGATGCCTTATTTGTATGAGGAAGGTCCCATAACAGAAACAAGAATAAGGTTTCGATTGGGAGATCTAAATCTCCTGGAAAGTTTGTAAAGGTGTGCTGGAAATGCAGAAAGGAAGGGTACTACAAAAAGGACTGCAGATCTAAAACTCCTGAGAAAGGAAAGGGATATGATGATTCTCCTTCTGCAGAGGCAAAAACCACCTCGGATGAAGGTGGGGATGTGTATTTGGCTTCTTCTTCAAATACACATGTAGATCATGAGTCATGGTTGATTGACTCGGGTGCATCCTTTCACTTCACTCCCCATAGGGAGTGGTTCTACGAATATGAGAAATATGATGGCGGTGATGTCTTCTTAGGGGATGATAGGAAGGCCATAATCGTCGGACGTGGAAAAGTTAAGCTACAACTGCAAGGTGGAAGGATTAGAACACTTCCTGGTGTTCTGCACATTCCTGCATTGGCCAGAAATCTAATTTAACATGGCGAAAGATGATGTGGGTGTAAAAACGGTGTTCAAAATATACACCTTAAGATGGTTAGAAGCTTTGGTATTAATGCGAGGAGTTCGGTTGTTCCATGCAAGCTTGAGGGTGACATTGTTATTGCTGGGTACAACAATTCGTGGTTTCCGAAATTGGAGCGGAAAACCTAGCGGTCTCTGAGAAAGACCATGCTATGGCATCAAAGGCTTGGATATATTGGAGAGAAGGGCCTTCGAATATTGCATGGTAATGTTGTGGTAGAAAGTATGTCTAATTTTTCTCTATATTTTGATTTTTGTGAACATTGTGTATATGGGAAGCATAATCGGGTGAGTTTCCCTTCTAGTGCTAAGAGGGCGAACAAGATACTAGAGCTTGTGCACAGTGATGTGTTTGGACATGTGTCGGTTCCATCACTGGGTAAGTTTGTGTACTATGTGTCATTTATAGATGATTTCTCAAGGAATACATGGATACATTTCCTAAGGAAGAAATCTGAAGTCTTTGACAGATTTAAATAATTTAAGGCTCTGGTAGAAAATCAAACAAAGAAGAAGATAAAAGTGTTGAGGACAGATAATGGTGGAGAATTTTGCAAGAAGTAATTTGAAGAGTTATGTAAGAAGTGTGGCATAGCACGGTAAAATACTACTCCATACACACTTAAGAAAAATGGAGTTGCAAAAAGAATCAACAGGAAGTTAATGGAAAAGGCATGAAGCATGCTCAGTGGTACCGAGTTAGGACAAGAATTATGGGAAGAGTCAGTGGAGACTGCATGCTACCTAGTTAACAGATCACCTTCATCGGCGTTGGAGGATAAGACTCCACCTGAGATATGGACTGGTAAGAAACCCTCTCTTTCACATATGATGGTATTTGGATGTGATGCATGTGTACATGTTCCAGCGGAGAAAAGGACCAAGTTGGATAATAAATTTGAAAGGTGCATCTTTATTGGGTATAAGAATGGTTTAAAAGGTTACAAGCTTTGAAACCCGGGGAAAAAGGAAAGGTTGTGTACAACCGAGATGTGATGTTTAGATAGGTGAAAGATGATGTTAAACATGAAGTCCTACCAAAGGAACCTGAGAAGATAGAGTTTGAGCTAAAAGAGGATGAATCAGACTCTACAACAAAAGAAGACTCAGAAGAGGAAGAGCCACAAACTCCAGCTGTGAGAAGATCAGCTCAGGAAAGTAGACAACCAAAAAGGTATAGTCCATCTCCTTTCTGTTCATATTTTTCTTTAACTATAACTGATGATGATACCAAAGCCATCGGGAGCGATGGAATTCGGAAGGATGGAAAAACTGCGGAAGGGGCTGTGGTTGATGAAATGGCATCCTTGTATAAAAATGAGGCTTGGGATCTGGTGGAGTTGCTAGTTGCAAGGAATCCCATCAGGAACAAATGGGTATTTAAGAAGAAGATGAATGTAGAAGGCAAGGTGGAGAAATACAAATCTCGTTTGGTAGCAAAAGGTTATTCCCAGGTGCTGAGAATTAATTTTGGTGATATTTTTCCCCTGTTGCCAAAGTTACTTCTATTAGATTACTTTTATCTATTGCTGCTTCATTTTATTTTGAGGTAGAATAGATGGATGTGAAGACAACATTTCTTCACGATGATATGGAAGAGGAGATATACATGAAACAACCTGAAGGCTTTATGGTGAAGGGGAAGAAAGAACTAGTATGTAGGTTAAATAAGTCTCTGTATGGGTTAAAACAGTCACCAAGGATGTGGTATCAGAAATTTGATACCTATATACGGGGACTTGGCTTCACTAGAAGCAAGGAGGATCACTGTGTTTATTTTAAATTAATTTGTGACCGTGTTATTTATTTAGTCTTGTATGTGGATGATATGTTGTTGATTGGAAATAACAAAGAAATTATCCAAGATTTGAAGACCCAACTGTTCTCCAAATTCAACATGAAGGATCTTGGTGCTGCAAACTATATTTTGGGCATGGAAATTAAGAGATCGAACCAAAGAGAAGCTACGGATTTAAATCAAAAGGAAGTATGTCGAGATTATATTGCAGAGGTTCAATATGCAGGATAGTAAACCGGTGAATGTTCTGATTCCTGTAGGTACAAAGTTGTTTGCTGAACAGTGTCCCAAGACACAAGAAGAAGAGGAGGATATGTCTCGTGTTCCTTATGCAAGTGCAGTGGGTAGCCTGATGTATGAAATAGTCTATACTAGACCAGACATTGCACATGCAGTGGGAGTATTGAGCAGGTTTATGTCAAACACAGGAAAGGAGAATTGGACAACAGTGAAGCGAGTTTTCAGATATTTGCATGGCACTAGTGATTATGGCTTGTGCTACCAGGGAAGACCAGGATTGGAAAGAGTGTTGGAAATTCGTGGTTTTGTTGATGCAGACTAGGCTGGAGATCTGGACCAAAGAAGATCTACAAGTGGGTATGTGTTTAGCCTATTTGGAGGTGTAGTTAGTTGGATGAGTAAAAGACAGTCTATAGTGGCTCTTTCAACTATAGACGTTGAATACATAGCAGCCACTCATGCAAGCAAGGAAGCGGTTTGGTTGCAGAGATTGTGTTCAAGTATGGGGTTGGAGTAGCAAGCTATAAGGATAGATTGTGATAGCCAAAGTGTAATTTTCTTGGCTAAGATCCCTACTTATCATTCAAAGGAAAAGCACATTGATGTTCAATATCACTTTGTGAGAGATATGGTTGAAGCTAAAAGGGTGTTGCTGGTAAAGGTGGACACTTTGAAGAATGTTGCAGATGCATTGAAAAATTCTATGAGCACTTAGAATTTCTCTTGGTGTAGAGAAACAATGGGTGTTGCAAAGTTGGGCTAATGACTCAACTCTCCTATGGCCCCCTGCGGAAAGAAAACAAGTGGGAGACTGTTGGGTTTGTGTTATATTCTTTCCACGACTAATCATGCGCGAGGGGTCACAGGGGGGGCGATAGCCCCCTCTGTATGTTGCACTAGGTGCAACATCGGGGGGGTCGCAGGGGGGGGGGTAGCACCCCTGTCAAGGTCCAAAGCAGTGCCTCGGAAAATTTTTTTGGTCCTTATTTTCCGGTGGGCGGATTCGCCCATGGTTTTGTGCATGGGTTTGCACATGGTTTTGGGGTATGATGGTTTTCAGCCCTTGGTATTTTGTAGATCCGGTCAAGGGAACTACAGTTATGTTCTAATCCAGGGTAAATAGATTGGGGTTTATATATGCTTCAGCATGTATATATATGTGTTGTAACACTAAAAGGAATATAATGAAAAATTATGCTGGTAGTCCCAATTTGGGATCCAGGGGAAAATCTGTGTTTATCTGTTTTATGTTTTATGCTCTTGCTACTGTTTATTTTCTGTTTTTAAGATTTGTTTGTAGATAAATTCTGTATAGGGTTAAAACCTACATTAAATAGAAAGCTTGACATGCTCAAAAATTTTTTCCCTCATTGAAACCATGTATTCTCTCCCATTTCTTTTTATGGTATTACATTTTGTATGTTCCTAACTCTCTCGTGATTTTCTCAAGAGAGGGGTCCAATATCATGTCATTTCTAAATTGCCAGTCCTTTCTAATTATGGGATAGTGTAAAAGATTAATGTATGTGAGAATCAATTCCTTTTTTAGTGTTGATATGGTTTAATTGTAGTGCTATGGTCTTCTATGTCCCTAGCTTGTCCACGGGAGTATGTTTTTTTTCCATCAATTCATGATATCAACCTTACAATTTACAATTTAAAAGGTTGTGTAGCTTTTTGTAGTGATATTCATACTCTTCAAGTAGTTAGGAGCTATTTTTAAATTAATATAATTTTCAATTCTAATATATTTAGAAAGATTAAAGTATTTTTTTGAGGTCTCACACATATGTATTATACTGTTACCGTTAGTTAAATTGCCTAAACATTAATATTTTTTTTTTTGAAATTTCCACTTCCAAATAACTTAAAATTAGTCGCTTCACTAATAGAAAATGATGCACATCATTAGCTACTTGAAATAATATGGATTTCTTTAAAATAGAAAGCTAAATCATGTCATCTTTAAACTTGTAAATAAAAGAGTCAAGCGTTTAAAGAAGAACATTTTTCCTCTAGCTTATTTAGTTATTTACTTAAGTCAATCTTTGATGTTTGGAATTTGGTATATGTTAAATTTGATTGGTACCATTGGAAATATGTACTAATTTTCTAGCATATTTTGTTCAGTAATCATGGTAATATACCACAACAAATTCTCATTATTGAGTGATTTAGACAACATCATATTTTTATACAAACACCATATCTATATAGAATGAATCTATTTTCAAACTATTGTAATTTCATTTATGGAAATCATTAGCTTAAGATGTAATCATCACGTGGAACTTTCTTTTTCTACTGGTATGATTTAAGTAATTTGGGAAGAATACCCATGGAAATTGGCGCTGACTTCAGAAGAGTGATATAGAAAGGTAATTTGAAGTTAATTATCAAAGATATCACTATCCATAATAGTAAATGTAATATTAGTAATCTCAAATGCATCCTCACAAAGTAAAGAATAAGCATAACTACACCCAACATATGCCTTGTTTTTGTAGTCATATAAAATTAGATGTGATTCATCACTAAGGTCTCATGGAAGCCATTCATATTTAATTTAAATCTTCAATTTCATGATCTCTTAGCCATAGTATTCCCTTTATTTTTGGTTTGTAGATACTATCCGAAGCTACAAGTGTTCATTTTTTTCTCCAATTTTTCTTCTCACAAGAAAGATTGTTGCGAGATCTTGATTGAGTTAAGGATGGAGGAAAGAGCCATAAGAGTGGAGCATAAATATATGGTCAAAACCTGTAGAATCTGCTTGACGAGGACTAGTATTCATACCAAGTTTAGTGATAAGAAGGCCCAACTGGTTAATTTATTATAGAATTTCTTGACAAAGAATCTCTCATAAACTGAGTTTGAGGGAACTATATAAGAAATATATTTTTAAAATAAGAATAATAAAATACTAAACATTTTGCATTTACTTTGAAACATGATAGCTCTAAACATGATAATTATCACTTACAAGAAAACATAAGTTAAGAGACACAAATTAAAAATAATGCAATACAAAATAATCATTGCTTAAAAAAAAATGAAACATAAATTAAGAGACAAAGTACAAGTTGTGCAATACCATATTTTTTACATATTAAAATTTACTTTGATAATGTTATGATATGTATAGAGTGTCCCACGTCAAAATTTATGATTGTGTTTGTTACAACCTAAAATTTATGTGATAAGTTTAAATAGATTGAACTAATTTATTGAGTCGAGAGGCTTATTGAGCCAAGAGGCTCATTCTACAACCCAGTATGACGGGATGTGCCATTCTACAACCCAGTATGAGGGGATGTGTAAGTTTTTCCGTCCGTCCGTGCCTCTTTAAAATACAAATAAAAAATAAAAGTTATGTTCTAAATAGAAAAATAATATCAACTATAATTTAAAAAAATGAAGTAATTTTTTTTTGGGAATGAGATGTTTAAACTTTATACTTTTCAAAACTATTTCAACAAGAGATTTAAACAAACTATTTGAAAATCCCTATTTGAAAATCCATATTAACTAATACAATTTAAACAATAAAAAATAACACATTGTATTTTGCACTTTAAAACAATTCATACTTAAGAAATTTGATCTCTCTTTACTCATGTTAGATCCGTACATAAGATAGATCTATCCTAATTTATTTAAAATTAGAGTAATATTTAGTAATCACTTACTTTATAATTTTAAATAAAAAAATTGTGATAATTTATTATTAATAATAAAAATTATAATTTTTTTTTTAAAAGTTAATACGAACTCTTTTGTTATATTTATAAAATAAACCTATTACATTAGAATAATTTTTTGATAATTCTTAAATAAATATAATGTTACTTTATTAAACATAAAATAAACTAATCCTCTAACTAATTATAAATTTATTACATACATAAAACTATTAAAAATTATAAATTTATTACATAAGTAAAACAAATTTTTAAATTACAATATAATTTTCATATCAAGCAAAATTAATTTAAAAATATTATCATCATCTAGAATCTAAATTCAATAATAAAAGTTTATTTAAAAAAAAAAACCTTTAAACCAAAGAAAAGAATATGCCAAAATGAATATGAAGCAATTAAAAGAGGGAGAGGGAGATTAATCATAAGAGAAAGCAAGCAGGAATGAAGCACAATCAAATAGTGTAAGCACAAACATGAATGGAGTAAGCGTGTGCTTGAATGAAGCTCGTGGAAATAGTGTGTTCATGACTGTGTAGGTGGTTTCAAATGAACCATTCTACGGTATGAAAAGATTAAGATCTCCATTCTATAATATGAAAAGATTAAAGCCATGGTTAAGTAATGTTGAAAGGAAAGAGGCCGAGTGTTAGGAAAGAAATCAAATTTGCTCTTTTTACCATGATTCTAGTGAAATCATAATGTATGAGATGAAACTTGTCACGAGCCTTTTCGGATTCACTTAGATGATACTTTCACACCTTAGTTTTGTGTTTCCAGAAATTTGGGAGCTCTGTGGATCTTATCCGACTCCACCTTTGTACACTTTGTTATTTGCTGGTTCCATGTAAGGTTAAGTCTATCCGGGTAAGATATCGAAGTGACCAAAGATATCGAAGTGACCAATATATTCAAAGATGGCAATATACACATTGAGTTTTGTCTATATAATGCTGGACCTAGTCTCCATTTTAGATAGTTGAATGGGTATATTAGAAAATCAATGATCATGTATACTAATTAGTCTTAATTTTAGAGAGTTGAATGGGTATATCAGAAAATTAATCATCATGTATACTTAATACTTATATATATATATTTATGTTTTTATGAAGGAAACATATGTAAACATATGATTATCATATTATGCAATAAGCCAATGAAGTATACTGAATAATGTTTGCATATGCTGTAGTACATCAATGAATGGGTGTTGCATGGTGGATAGAGTTAGCTATAGGTTTTTTCTAGGAAAAATAATTAGTCAACCATGATATCATGTGTTTTTACATTTTTGTCGTCGCGTTGTGATATGTCGTGTTGAAATCACACAAATATCGGTGGTATTTGGGTTGCTTAATCAAGTAGGTCGCAGGCTGTAACTTGTGGTTGTGAAGTTTCTGAATGAAAATGTTAACTAATCTTTCGGGATTTTTATTGTACATTATGTAATTATTTTTTGAATTAGTTCTTATTGTTAATAAGTTACCGAGACAAAACTTTCTCGTACCTAGATTGCATACGTTATTGTACATTATGTAATTAGTTTTTGATTTAGTTCTTACCATTAATAAATTACCAAGAAAAAACTTTCTCGTACCTAGATTGCATACATATAAATAGGTAATTTTTATTATTAATACAATCGCTCTAACATTGTGGAGTTTATTCGGGCTTGTACAGTGGTATCAGAGTCATAGTTGAGCTGTTTATAAACTCCATACCCACTGAGTTTATTTTTACGGAGATGTTTTTTGAAGTTTGTGGAGGAAAGAATGTACAAGTTTCATAAAATGCATTTTGAGGAGCACATTGCTTTCAAATACATGAGATAAAGGGTGCGGGAGTCTTGGAAACCAAGTCAAAAGAAACCAAGGTAAACATGATCACCCACTAGTAACTCTTATTGTTGGTACATTGAATATTAGCGAAGATTTGAAGCATTTTTTGGAAGTTAATTATTAATTATTTTTAGTGAAATATTTTTTTTCCATATTTGGCATTTGGATTTAATCCACATATTACTGGGAAGTAGAAAATGCTTCAAGGTTCATGAAAGTGAAAGTAAAACAAATATTTACATAATTTCTTGACAAGGATTTGTAAAAATTAAATGAATATGGAGACACTTTCCAGAATATGAGACCACAAGTAAGGTGACTACATTTCGAATATATTTTATATTACTTCGAGAAGCAACATCTTTTTGGAGCGCACCAAAAAACCATTAAGCCAAATATTTTTTTAAATTAAAAGGAGAAAGAGATTTATGTTTTCCTTTTTTAAATAATATTGCCCATAATTCATATTTTCAAAAAAAATTGTTTAGATGAAAGTAATCACGACATTATTAATATTGATAGTTGGAGTTGTGTTTAACGGAAAGGAGAATTATCAAGAATGGATTAGGAGGTCAAAAAGTGCACTTATTTTTAAGGATTCGTGGGAAGGAGTCTGTCAGGGGAAGAAAGACAAAGATGACAAAGAAATTGCACCTAAGCCATATAATGATGAAAAACAACATGAAATTTGGGAGACAAAAGCAAGAATGCATATGCATTAATCACTACATCAGTGACAGAAGAGGTAAGTAGATATTGTTGTTTCCTTTGATACTTCATTTTAAGAATTACAGAAGTTGAAAGAACTTTATGATTCACATTCAGAATTTGAAATTATTCAGTTGTTGTTAAGTTTATTTAATTTGGAGATGAAAGACAATGGTCCTTTGAAGATGCCTTTTGAAATAAAATCTATTTTTCATGATATCAAATCCACTGGTGTTGAAGTAGACTTGAAACTTACTGCTTTTATTAAATTTCTCCACCCTGTTTATTCACACTACTCAGAATCTCTCCAAGCTAGTGGACAATTGGAAAATGTTACATTTGATAAACTAGTGAAAACAATTGTTGAGAGAGAAAATGCCTTTGGGAAGAAATATCCTCCACAAAATTCTAACGTAGAAACTTTGTGTCTTGCACAAAAATATCATAAGTCTCATGGTGAAATTTCTAAAGGTGATAAAAGTATTAGAGGCCACGGTAGAAGAAATTATAGAGGAGGTGGGGGAAAAAATAATTAGGGATACAGACAACAAAATGATAAACAACAAAGAAATTTTAATGATAAACCACCTATCAAATGTTTTATATGTGGAAAAGTTGGTCACACTATAGCTAATTATAGAATTGCTTAGGAAAACTTTAATGAAAGGAGAGAACAATTGAATGAAAAGCAATATCAACCACCACCAAATAAGGGAAAATCGTTATATTTTGCATATTAAATTGTTACGCATTGAAATTTTAATATTAATGAATTTTTTAGTATTGCATTTTCTTGATGGAAAGACAGTTGGATTTTGGATTCAGGTGTCACATGTCATATGAATTTTAGTAGAGATTGTTTCGATTTTTTTTGTGAACAAATTGATGTAGTAGTTTATTTTGTTGACAAATCTCAAATTAAGACTTCAAGAATTAGATCCATTCATTTGAAGATACCAAAATTTGCATATTATGTTCTATAGGATGTCCTTTACATTCCATAATTTCAAAGAAATCTAATTTCTCTTATACATATTCGACAATAAGGGCATTCCATACATATCTTCGATGGCATTTTTGAGATACATAGAACTTTTGATCATTAAGTCATTATTACCAGTGTTGAAGAAGGTGCACTTTTAAAATTGAATGGAACATTATCTACTATAAATTATCATGATAGTTCTGCTCTTTCATTGTGGATTTTGGGATCAGTCTATGGCTATTCCATCTTTGAATTGTGAGAATGATATTGTTGAAGAAAATTTAGATGATAGTAATGTTTATGTAGGATCATAAATTGCTCTTGAAGAGCCTATTCTTGAGCTTTTTTTTCAAGATGAGAAACCATCACGACCACTTCAACAACCTTTACGAAGATCCACACGTGTTCAGAGATTTCCAAACAAGTATGATGAATTTGAAACAAGAATGTACTCTATAGGTGATGTTACTTTGAGTTGAGTTAAAGCTTCTCATGAATGTGAATTTAATCATTCTGCAATTAGTGAACCCAATTGTTTCGAAGAACCTTTTAATTGTGATGAATGTAAGGATGTGATGAAAAATGAATATGATGCAGTTATTAAGAACTGAATTTGGAGGTTAGTGGATCCTCTTACTAGCATCAAACCTGTTAGTTGCAAATGGGTGTATAAGATCAAGTACAAGGTAGATGGTTCGCTTGATAAATACAAGGAAAGGATTGTAGAAAAATGCTATGCTCAAAAGAAAAGTGTTGACTACACAGAGACATTTTCTCCTACAACAAAATGGGGCACAATTAGAACTTATTTTTCTCTTGCAGCTCAAAATAGCTGGAAGATACACCATATGGATGTAAAAACAATGTTTTTGAATGGTGATTTGAAGGAGGATGTTTATATGTTTCAACATGAAGGTTTTGTTGTTAAAGGTAAAGAGAAAAAAGTATGTAAGTTGGTGAAGGCTTTGTGTGGACTAAAACAGACATGTGGCGCATGATACAAAAAATTAACTGAACACCTTCTCAAGTTGAATTATAAGTTATTTGATCTAGATGATGCAACTATTTTTGTTAAGAAATTTGGAAAGTTAGTTGTATATTTGGCTATCTATGTATATTATTTAGTGATAAAAAGAAATAATGATGACTATATAGCATATGTTAAAAAAGAATTATTGAAATTTTTCAACATGATAGATTTGCGTTTATTGCACTATTATTTAGGGATCGATGTTGATAAAAAACCCAAATATATTTTTATTTCTTAAAAGGAGTATATTGGACAACTATTGGATAGAATTGGGATGTAGGATTGTAACTTTGTCACTACTCTTACTGAGAAAAATTTGAAACTTACTTCCACTAAAGGAAGTACGTTTCAAGATCAAACAATGTATAGACAACTTGTTGGAAGTTTGGATTTCCCAACTTCTACTTGACCTGACATAGCTTTTGTTGTAGATATACTTTCCAGGTTCATGCATCAGCCACGTGAAGGTCATTGGAATGTAGCAAAGAAAGTGCTCAAGTATTTGAAATACACTCGGAGATATAGCATCAAATATTGCAAATTTGCAGATTTCCATCTCACTAGTTATTCATATTTTCATTTTGATGGATATAATGAAAATCATATCTCTACTTATGGTTATTTGATGAATCTTGGATCATAAACCATCAATTGGAGATTATGCAAGAAATATGTTCCTCCTGATTCTACCACTGAAATGAAATTTGTTGCAACAACTCAAGATACAAAAGGAAAAATCTAGCTTCGAAAATTACTTGAATACTTGCAGGAGAAACAAAAGGTTTCAACACCACCACTTACTAACAACTCTTCTACAATTCAATTGGCCAAGAATCTCAAGTTTCATGATCAAAGCACGCATATTAACACTAAATATCACTTTATTCGACATTATGTAGAGGCCAAAGTTATTCATCTAACACATTGTCCTACTTCAGAACAGATCACATACATATTTATCAAGGCATTGGGACGTGAAATTTTTCAAAAGTTGAGAATCTTACTAGGCATGTCAGATGTCCCTTCAGATTAAGGGGGGAATGTTAGCTAATCCTTCGGGATTTCTATTATACATTATTTAATTAGTTTTTGATTTAGTTCTTACCGTTAATAAGTTACTGATACACAATGAAGTGAACAAAGTTCCTTCTCAAGTTAAATACTCCAAAAGACTTGGAATATAAGAATATCCATGAGGATACAAATATTATTATATAAAAAGTATGAAGAATGATTGATGATGAATGTTACAAATGAGGCCTGCTTGTATACCTAGGTAGGTTGAAAGGGCATGTCTCATCAGACATGCCCTTTCAACCTAATTACTAATTAATTAATTAATCATTATTTACATTATTTTATTTATTACATTTCCTTCCTCCTCAAAAAGCTTTGTCCTCAAAGCTTGTTGATGAAAAATAGGCTTGATCTCTATTTTTACTTTGATTGTCTTCTCATCTCAGGATAGTCATCTTTTTTGACACAAGCTAATATGTTCCTATAAGTGACAAATAAAATTGTCGCACTCAGAAGGGATTAGACCATACTAAATCAATCTTCTGTGGAATCTTGCAGCGAGTTGAAAATTGTGATGAATTATCACTTGAGCGGATTGCACTGACATTAGTATTATTTGAAACATCAATTTGTTGTTTATGTTCTGAATACATCGCTTGGTTGAGTTTCCTATTCTCGCGATTCAGATGTTGATAGGTAACTTTTTTAGTTTGACTTCTTTGATTTTCTTCTAACGAGGATGTTATTAAGTTGGTTACAGAACCTTCACTTAGAATTTTCCTCATCTGAACTGCAACATCCAAGTTTGTATCTTCTAAAACTTGCTTGTCTGTTTTTTGAGTTATGACATTTACTGGATCAATGTTTGTTTTTTGTTCAACTTGAACTTCTACATTTTAAGATTTCGACGCTTCATTTTCGACAAGTTGTTGCACCTTGTTTTCTAATGACTTCTTGTCCTTCTTCAACTTCTTAATTTGCATTAGTAATTTTTTTTTGTGGTCCTTGAGGCGAGAAACTTCTTCATTCTTGTTAGTGGTGATTTTGTCATTTTCCTTTTGCATATTTTGGATCGCCTTTTTACTTTCTTGAAAAATTACTTTTGAAATTTCTTGTATGTCTTCAGGCATCACTGAATTTGGCTTCATGTTAGCGTCTTGTAGCGTTATTTTCTTCTTTTTGTAGGAGAATGTCAAAGAATTATTTTTCGTATTTAGGATAAATGAACCAAGGGTTTCCATCCATGGTGAACCCAACACAATGTCACTATCGTTAGAAGGTAAGGATTGAACAAAGAATTTCGATATGAACGTATAATCCCCAATGTTTAACTATAACTTGGTTATGTCATATACTTTGTTGCCAAAAAATTCTAATTTTTCGATTATATTTGACTCTGGGATCACTAATTGGTTTGCAATTTTAGGTGCTATATAATTTGTAACTTCAGCGGGAGAGATAGAAATAGTAATATCTTTTTCTGCGAGAATTCCTTTAAATTCAAATAGCACTTTAGCGTTGGTGGGGAAGGTTTCTAAAAATCTCCCTTTCTTCAATTCTGATTTAGACTCCATTTTCCTTTTATAATTTAAATACAAATTTTTTTCCCTTTATCCTTCTTATTCTATTTTTTATTTTTTATTTTTTTATAAATAATAATAATAATAATAATTATTATTATTATTATTATTTTAATTATATAATTTTTATATAATTTATAAATTATATATGTATTATATAATTATTAATTGAAACATATGTATATACCATATAACCGATAGTTAATTATCGACCAACCATCCCATTTCGGTCGTTCAAAATAGAGAACCCAACAATTTAATTATCGGTCAACCCCGTCGATTAGTTATCGGTCAACCCGTAAGAATTACAAGTTAACCGCCCTGTTCGCTGACCACACTGTTCGAATGTGTAACAATGTGTTGTTGAGGAGCCCGTACGATCCTAAATCTGA
This sequence comes from Pinus albicaulis, assembly GCA_034641835.2. Lineage (NCBI taxonomy): Eukaryota > Viridiplantae > Streptophyta > Pinopsida > Pinales > Pinaceae > Pinus > Pinus albicaulis. The sequence goes on along the minus strand of CM076583.1, from coordinate 354,276,228 downwards.
TAACTGATAAATTCGACAGCCCGTGGGTTCTGATTATGGCTATACATCGGCACCGTGGCTTTTGAATGCGGACCGTACAACTAAATCTGACCGCTGATGAGCCCGTGGACTTCTAGATGTAGCTGTACAACGACACAGTGGATTCTGGATGTCGACCGCACATCAACATGGTGATTAGCATCTTTTTGGATGACCAGAGAATAGTGATAGCGAGGTTGATGCTGACGACTGTTGGACGTAGGGGCAGGGGATGATACCCAATGTTTTTTTCTTGTTACAAAAAATTACATATACACTAAAATTTTATATCGGATTCTAATCGACTTAAGCTGAGGAGATTCCGCAGAGGCGATTCAAAGAGTCCTCACACTGCATTTTCAGTTGGCGCTAGAAATCTCCTATGAGTGATTCAACCTTCATGTATTTGATAGTCATGGTGGCGTATGCGTGCTCTGGTAGCCTGGTGTGGATTGCAGCTAGATGTTGTCGAGCAGCCGGTAATTGTAGATAGTCAGGTACGTTGCCTTTTTTCTTATTTCTCTTTTTATTTATTTATTTGATTTTTCATATATATATATATATATATATATTATTTTACCTTTTTTTTCACCTTTTTGGTTTTTCTATAATTTTTTATTTATTTATTTTTTATATAGTTTTCCTTTTCTTTTTCTGTTTTTTATAATATTTTTTTTTCCTTTTTTATTTAATTTAATTTAATTTAATTTTAATTTTCTTTTACCCTTTAAACTTTTGGTCGTTTTTTTTTTTCAAAAAGAAAAAAAATATTAGGGCCAAAGGCCTACTGGCAAGCTGGAGAAACTCCAAATTCTGGTAGCAAAACGCTTCAACGGCAACAACGTTGACGAATTTGATGGTCAAGGACCTGGATCAGAGAGCGTGACTCTGTGCATTGGTTAAGTGTTCGAAGGCTCGAACTGCTCTGATACCAAATGAAGCGAAAAAAGTTCCTTCTAAAGTTAAATACTCCAGAAGACTTGGAATATAAGAATATCCATGATGATACAAATATTACTATATAAAATATATGAAGAATGATTGATGATGAATGTTACAAATGAGGCCTGCTTATATACTTAGGTAAGTGCCTCTTCACGAAAGGTCATGTCTCATCAGACATGCCCTTTCAACCTAATTACTAATTAACGAATTAATCATTATTTACATTATTTTATTCATTACACACATGTCTCATCGGACATGCCCTTTCAACCTAATTACTAATTAACTAGTTAATCATTATTTACATAATTTTATTCATTACACACAACTATCTCATACCTAAATAACATATTTATAAATAGGTGATTTTTATCATTAATACAATTTCTCTTTAATTGTGAATTTTATTTGACCTTGTACATAAAATACCAACAGAAAATCCCAAAAGTCATATTCTTAACAAGACACAACCTCAACAAAATCGAAAAGATTATATAATAGGATCACTTGCAGGTTGCAACCTGCTATAGTGAAGTTTTTGAATGAAAATATCAACAAAGAATATCAAAAATAATATTCCTAATTGTACACAACCTCATTCTGGCCTAACCAGGATTTATCACTTAAACTGAAGTATCGGTTGCACTTGTGTCCAAAGCGTTAGTTGGCTTTATGGAAGATGTAAGTTTTGTGTTTTACTGGCTTGTTGTATGCCATCAATCCTAGTTCCAGTTGGAGAGACTATCCTTAAATTTCTAAACTTAAAATATTGTCATTAAGATTTAGGTATATTATTTAATACTAACATTTATGATAACATTAGGATTTATATATTTTTTTCCTCAAAACTTCTACATCAATTTATAGTTATAATTTTTACACTTATTTATAATTATTAAATCTTATATTAAATTTTGTAATAAAAGGGAAAAACCATTATAAATACTCAACATATATATGTAAAAATTACAAGTTATCACAAGAACGTATATAACACATATAAAAAAGTTATAAAAAAAGAGTAATCATTAAATGTGACTTTTTGGAGTTTTTGGTGGATTTCTAGCTATAATTTAATGAAAACATTTGTAGCCAAATATTTATTTGTGTTGCATAAACTAGTTTTTTGACTTCATATATGGAGTCAACACCCTCAAAAACCCATGGGCCACTTCGTTTGTGAAGAGTTCACCTATCAAACTTGTGATTTCAATGAATCTATCTCAGATTCTCAATAAATTAGATCGGAAAATAAGCAAGAAAACTTTCCAAAAAGTCACACTTAAAACTAATCGTTAAAAAAATAGATCTTAAAATTTTGTGATCCATATTGATAATGAAGATGTCTTCCGGATTAATCACAATGCTAATATTTGGTCGATGTTTTGAACCATATAATGTGGTTCATCCTCAGGACAATGGTGCAAAAAACGATCTACCTAATAGTTTAAATAACAGATATGCATCTGGGTCAAGAGTTCGCTGTTTGGAATTATCCATTAAGAATTAGTTATTAGACTAAAATTAATATTATTTAGGTATTAGAATATATTAAATTGAATAAATAAAATTAATTTTTAATTATAAATTAATAATTAGTCATTATGAAATAGTTGTTAGAAATTAAAGGTTATAATATCTAACTATAAATTAAACCTGCATATGATTATGTGATCTTCAATATGCATCTTTCGTTTATCCAAGGGACCACTCACAATATTGTTAGCCTCTTTCATAAAGAAAATTATAAATCCAAAAAAACATAAATTAAATAATGTAAAGTTAGGATAAATATATTTATTAAATTAGAATATTTAATAAATATTAGAGATACTTAGAATTAGAATTTTGTTAGTAAAAATAGGACTCTAGAATAGAGTTGTTTCCTAGGCTCTAAAATAGGAATAAAGTTAGTAGAATGGTTAGAAGGTCATTTATTGTAAATGGACACTTGTTGATTTTCCAAGTGATCCATAACTAAATTAAGTTAGAACACAAAGCTTATAGATAGGTTAGTTTCCTAATTTCCTTGTAGTGAGAGTTTATGTTTGTAAACTCCTGCAATTTGTTATGTAATCTCTTTTCCATGATCAATAAAAGTATGTGTCTAAGAACACTTCTGAATCTACATGTGGTATCATAGCCATCGATAATGCAGATGAGGTGAAGGTGGAGTTTTCAACTCTGCAGACTTTTGAGAAAAGAAATTGGTATGCAATCTATTAAATTTTTTTTGAGAAAAGAAATTTAATTGTGATTTATTTATAATTTTTTTAAATTTGAATATGCACCCTTTTTCAAACATCTTGAATCCTGCATCCTGAATCCTGCGAGTTTCATGGAAGCCTTATCATTGAGGGCCATGCTTGTTGGCTGTTTGAAATGGAAAATTGATACAGATATCAATCAGGCATGAAGTTGGTTTTTTTATTTTTTATTTGTATGGTGATATGTGTAAATAAATGATACGTCGTCTCTGTAAATAAATGAAACCGTCTCTGCAAATAAATGATACTCTGTCATTACTATAGAGAAGGCTATCCCAGTGGCAGTGAAGTGAAAAAATGAGACATGGCATTCAACTAACATTCAATAAATTGAACTTCTGCATTGGTACTCCGTGATGCTGAATGCCAGAAGTGAATTTTGCGGCGATCTGTTTCGAAGATTTAAAGAATGAATTCTACGTTCGGCATCTGCATTGAGCGCTCAAAGAGGATAGCCTCATCGTTTTCTGCATTCTGGGTTTGAATTGAAATTGCAATGATTACCGGTGGAAGCGTTGAACCGAATTCTGAACCGAGTTGAAGCGTTGCTGTCTCTGCAATGTTGGATGTTAGATGCCACAATAGATAATGGCTTGATTTGAATTCTGCAATGTCATATGATGATCTCTTCATATAATCTGGAGTGGGTCACATGTCTGCCATATACGTTGCCCATCGAACCTACACTTGTTTTGCAATCTACCCATATATTAAATGCTTGCTTGCAACACTATTTTTTCATTGACTTCTCTTTCTCGTGAATAGTTTTCACATTCTCATAGTCAATGCCTTCCAACCTGGCTTTTGAAGTTACATACTGAGTACTATATGCAGCACCAAAACCAAATCCCACGCCAGCACCATTTAATTTAGTGAGCGCCATCCCTTAACTTTGCTTGAAGGCCTTCGAGACTTCACACTTGTATTATTCTTGATTTTCGATCAATTACCTCTGCTTCCAGAGAAACATTGCCAGACATTCACATCACAGGCATTCCCCTTATCCTTCTTATGAGTGCAGGTGCAAGTAGTGATGGTTTGGATCACCTGTTCGAAGGAGGAGGTGAAGATGAATGCTGACTTCAAGCCACAACTGGTTCTTGAAGGATTGGCACTTTACTGAAAATTCAGATTACTGTAATCTCTTGATCAAAGAAAAGCTATGTATTGGAAATTACTTCATATCTTTATGAGTCCACCATATTGAAGAACAAAACATAGCAAGGAGCACTGGTTTATGCTTTCTATGGCGCCCTGCTCATCCATGTGGCAATATGATGAACTAGAACGAGAACGAGTTCAAACAATTTTGAAATTGACAACTAATGATGAAGGTATTTTTGTTAAAAGGAGTAGACTTCATTTACTTTGAAGAGATAGTATGCTTTCTTTTTTAGTGGAGTGATAAGTTTAAATGTTGAAAGTTTTTGAAGTGATTTTATGGATAGATAAGATGATTTGTTTTTCGTAAATTTGGAGTGATAAGGGAAAGTCATTGTTGTAGTTCAAAGTAATATTTTTACTTTGAACGAGATTGAGTCAGTGAACATCCAATTTTTTGAAGACATTTTTCTTTCAAGATGTTATGGAATTTTGATTCCATGAAGATGTTGTGAAGCTGAGTGATTATGTACTCCACAATTTAATAAAAATATCATTTTTTAGTGATTGTGTCCTAGATCCCCCCAAAATTGAATAAGGGGATCTTAGGTACAACATGTGTGTTTGTGATGGCGAGTATTTTTATGGCTTCATGTTGTTGTTTATGATTTGTGTGTAGTTTTGACACATAAATGTTTTCATTTAACACATACATAAAGTTCAATACAAACAAGCACAACATCTGTAACAAAGTGGCTACAAGGAAGGATAATTAAGCTCAACACATGCATTTGCATCACTACAACAAATAATCAAAGTTTTCAACATCAACATTCTATCTCAACAAGAAAATTCACTCAATACAAGTTAATGAACCTGCAAAATCCATCATTTCAAAGAAAATTCTACATCACTACAATCAAGTTAATGAATCTGCAAACTTTAGTGTTTCAAAGCACAGTCTACATCAAAATTTTTTGAACTTGTAATCAAACACAAATTGCATTGAATTTTAAGGCTGCACTCTTGGTTGAAACCGACACCCAAGTTTTGAATCGATCAGAAGTCAAGAGCATCAATTCTCTTCCAGTAAGTCAAATTAAGACAAGTGAATTCCTTGTTTTAAAGTGAATCATTAAAACAATTGTAAGCTTTCTTGGGTGCATTTTCGACAGTGTTCGACACCCTTTATTTAAAACAAAATCAAGTGAGTGCATGAGTTTTAACTTTAAAGAAAACAAGCAACAAGTTCACATCTCCTGCAAGCGAGCGTGAGTATTCATTCAAGCAATTTGCGTCAAGACAGTACAAATTTCAAACCTTCAATAGAGCCAGAGTGAAGTTCATTGCAACAACCATCAAAGAAACCAAACAAGTTCAACTCTAACACCAATCAAACAAGTTGAGATTGACATCAAGCGAGCATGGCTATTCATTCAAGTGAGCGTGAAGTCATCAAGTAAGTCAAGTGAGCATTCAAGAAAACGCGATCGTCATCAAGCGAGCATGAATTCCAGAATTTAAGCAAGAAAATTCTACAATTCTAGCAAGTGTTCCAAGCAAGCGCAATAAGCAACAAATCAAGCGAGCGTGCCATTCAAGCCACATAACAAGAGAGCCTGTCATTCAAGTACTATCTAGTGAAACAGTTCAAAGCATGACATCTCTGACAAGAGAGCCTGATTTCAAGTGTGCAAGTTCATATGGCGCAACATATTCAATTGTTAAACATTATTCACAGTTTGATCATCTCTAGTGATGAAGACATGGTGAAAATCAGCAAAGAAACTCTTGTTGATCTTTCATGACATCTACAACAAACAAAAGAAACCATTGAGTTTCTTCAACTTGAGTCGCAACTTCAAAGGAATGAATTGCAAGAAAAGAGTGACACTTTCAAGTCTTTGAACCATCCAGATGATAAGTCATTCATTCAAACAACTTCAAGTGTCGAAGTTGTTCCAGTTCCAATTTCTTCCAAGCCCATCATCAAGCCATGGGAAGAAATTCAAAATAACAAGAACCGACAAGGCTTAGGATATGCCAATGATGACACCAACTTGCATATCCCAGATTATTCCAAGCCAATTAAGTTCGTCAGTGCAGGATTTCTTGCATAACTCACCTCAGCAAGTTCTGAGAAAGTTGCAGAAAACCAACCATGCACACAGCCCAAAGTTGTAGACAAACAGAATTGCACGCAATCTGAAGTTGAAGTAAAACCGAACTGTTCTCATTGTCAAAGAACCGGTCATATCGAAGATCAGTGTTTTGATCTCCATCCTTGTCGCCATTGTGGCAAGCCCAATAATTCCTCAGAGAAATGTTGCAACCAACAACGATCAACCCGACTGAAGATAAATTATGAATGGATCGACCCTTGGAAATAGTCATCCACATTCAAAATATTGTCTCAGTTCTACAACCGAATACGATCACACATAGTGCAGCCAACAGTGAAAATATGATGGTACTCTCATGCAGTTGAACGGGGAGTACACCAGTGTAAGACTCCTACACCTGAAGGGGGGGAGTTTAGGAAACTTTCCAGAGAAGTGTCTCTCCTTTCAGCTGACAAAGGGGGGAAAATGTCAATGAAATTGACGGTGGTTGTTAGACTGAAAGTCTCGACAAAACCAACAAAAGTAGCCAATGGGCATCTTCAACAGCCAATGGGTATCAACAAATTTGCCAGTGATTAGTTGACAACAAAGAAGCAATGAGCAGTTTTCAACACAAAAAAAGAAACAGTGAGTTGTTTTTTGACATCATCAGCCAATGGGAATTCGACAAATTTTGTTAATGGACAAAGGATGTTGATTTCATGCAAAGGATAGATAGATTCTTTTGCAACTTCGCATGTGATGGAGTTGTCAAGAAATATTCAGAGATGAATCAGACATACAGCTGACTCATGGTCTCTTCAGATTGAAGATTTTTTTCAGCATCAACTTGAGAACTTGGAAGATGGTTCCTCGTTCTTATTTTGGATTTATCCTTGAAGGGGGGAATGTTAGCCTCTTTCATAAAGACAATTATAAATCCAAAAATACATAAATTAAATAATGTAAAGTTAGGATAAATATATTTATTAAATTAGAATATTTAATAAATATTAGAGATACTTAGAATTAGAATTTTGTTAGTAAAAATAGGACTCTAGAATAGAGTTGTTTCCTAGGCTCTAAAATAGGAATAAAGTTAGTAGAATGGTTAGAAGGTCATTTATTGTAAATGGACACTTGTTGGTTTTCCAAGTGATCCATAACTAAATTAAGTTAGAACATAGAGCTTATAAATAGGTTTGTTTCCTAATTTCATTGTAGTGAGAGTTTATGTTTGTAAACTCCTGCAATTTGTTATGTAATCTCTTTTTCATGATCAATAAAAGTATGTGTCTGAGGACACTTTTGAATCTACAAATAGCGCTCATATTCTTTAAAAGAATAATTTTTTTCTTCCTTCAAGCCCCTTAATACCATTAGAAACTCCCTTAGATCTGTTAAAGACCATGTCAACCCTAATTAAGACATGAAAGTCGTCTTCTCTATCCCCTGTTCCAGTGGGATTTCCTGCATTGGGGAAATTGGTTGCTCTATTAACCAAATAATACTAAAACATGCATAAGAAATTAAGCACAATCGATCTCGCTCCTCACCTTTGGTTGAGCATGCAGAGAAATATTAGCACCATGTTTGCATTGAGGATTCTCGAGTCACCGCTAAGGTTGATCACTTCCATCATAGGAAGTTGAGAGAAGCCATTGAGATTGAGAAACATGCAATCAATATCAACAGGGATGATAGTTGGAAATTAAGCACGAGCTCAGTTCCTACCCTCTCTTCTTAATTGCCCCACTTTTTTTAATCGCTACCCTAATAATTATTTAACAATATTAATCTTATTTTATAATCATTATACATATATAAGCAGATTCATTCATATTCTATGATTAAATATTAATTTTGATAATTTTAATTTAGTCCAATCTAATTTAATTTGAAAATAATAACAATAATAAATTAATTAATTAATATTTCAATACCATTCAAACAACTAATTTCTATCAACTTATTCCTAACCTATAATTTCTAACATCTATTTCCTCACGAATACTTATTAATTTATAATTAAATATTAATTTTATTTATTCAATTTAATCCATTTTAATACCTAAATAGTATTACTTTTATTTTAATAATTAATTCCCAAGAACTAACTTTTGACCCAGATGCATTTCTTCTATTTAAATTATTGAGTAGATCAATTTTTTCACCATTATCTCGAAGATTAACCACATTAAATAATTCAAAATATCAACCAAAACTTAACAATATCATTAATCCAAATATATCTTCATTAACAAATAAATATAAAAAATAAATATTTCATACATTTCATTATGAAACATCTAACATCTAAAAATGAATGGATAAGCGCCAAACCGCTCTCCAGATAAGAAGAAGAGAGAACATCGTAATCTTGTTTAAGATATGAAAAGTTATCAAGTTATTAACTCATGGAAGTGCTAAAACGACAAGCAGAGTGGAAATCCTTATTTCAAAGGAGGTTTGAGAAAAAGAGACAATTAAAGGCAATCCGAAACAATTTTATTCTATTAAATGTGGTTTTTAAAATATATTCAATATTTGTGTTAATTACATAAACAATTATTACGATTTTTTTTTTATAAATGAATTCCATTAAATCTCACAACAATATTAATCCCAATTTCAGAGAAAACACGTGAAAGGGATTTTGAGCTATCATTATTTTCTTAGCATATACAGAAAATAATGGAATTAAAGATAGTGTGAAGCTATTTATTTCTTGAAATATAATTTAAATTATAGTTTTTCTTGATAATCACAATATAAACACCAGAAAGTTATTCCATATTTATTATTTTAAACTCCATCATGAATAATAACTTAAAATAACATAGTTGTGTCTTCCTTTCTAATTTGAAGTAATGATTATTGTTTAGATAGAGTCGCCTTGAAACTCCGCATCTTGTAGTAAGGAAACATTAGATTACTATATCAAAAAAGTTGTACGCTCTTTAAAAAAAATGTTAGTATATTATTACATTTATATATAGTAGTATATTCAAAATGGGATAAGATTTATTTTCAAAAGTATAACATGTAAATTATTGTTGGTGAAGCGGAGGTCCAATGGTGGAGACAGTTGATTTTCACCCGATTCACCTAGGATCAAACTTTCGTGGAGAGATATTCCTGTTGTGCCTTGGCTAGAAGAGTAGGCAACTCCATAGCGGACGTCTCAGTTTTTGTTGAGGCATAAGTTAAATGCTACAGTGCGGCTTGCAGGCTGTTGCACCTAGCCTAGGTTTATAGTGGTAGTCAGTTGGATTTGAACCCGGGCCTCGCTCAGGAAAGCCTCACTAGTTACCGATTCCCCTAGATAAAAAAAAAAAAAAAAAAAAACATGTAAATTATTATTAGAATGACAACAAAATAGTTTTTAAGTTTAAGTTTTGAGATCCAAATTTTTAAATAATCCTTTATTACATGTTTTTTAGGACCTTTCTCTAACACTTAAAAATGTTTCTATTTAAAATCACACCCTCTTTACATACTACCAATTACTTTTACATACTAATAATGACTTGATAAATGAGTTATAGTTTCCTCATTTACTTGACACAACACAACACACACCTAATGGGACTTTGATTCTTCTTTTTCTCGAGCACTTTCCTAGTTAGCGATAGCTAATACATGAATATTCTAGCCTTGATGAGAGATATGATATTTTTTAGTAATTTCTATACCAATTAAATATTTCTCCTCACCTAAAATTGTTTTATAGCCTAATTTGATGGTATAAAACGAAAGAGTATTCTACTTTCTCCACACTTAGGTATCGCTGGATAATTGTTGTATCCCTTGTAGACAGACTTAGACACATTCCAATGGACGTTTGAGTGAGTCCCACCCCATCAACTAGGGTTTTCTATGGAGATGTCTATGGGCAAAGTCCCCCCTCCATTGTTTTAGAATTGGAACACTTAAGGGAGTGTTTTCTTATCAATTATTTGTTATTTTAACCAATTTTTTATCCCATTTTTAATGTAGTCCATATTATTGGATTAGTGTTTTGGATATTGTGGAATACCTAAATATTTTATTTTGAATGATGAATTTGATACAATGAGACGTGTAGCTCTTCTTTTGGTTATTTTTCATAGTTAAGGGTTTCCAAGGTAAACATTTGTGGACTTTGTATGTGTTCCATTCTTATCCTTATGTTTTATATTACATAGTGTTTATGTTCCTACAAAAGTTTATCAGTATGTTAAGTTATCTTCATCTTCATATTCGTATTCTTTTGTATCCTGTCATAACTAAAGCTAACCTACTTACAAAATATTCCTATTTTGGCCCTTCAATTCATTCCAACAAAAGCAGAGTTGTAGTTTTCCATTATTATACTAAGAAGCATTATAAATATCTTTCTCATGAAGGGAGTTAAGTAAATTTCTAGACAATCTAAACCATCTACACACCTAACCTAGGGGTCTACTCCAATACTCACACTCTCTATTCACTATGTCCTTTCCATGCAAGGTAGCTTCCTATCAAATGGAAATCAAAGAAAAATGACTTCCATGCAATGGAGGAATTTTTCCTATATTTCTTTCACATCTTAATCTATTCTAGAAGGTAAATTATCCTACACAACTATTGATCTTCTACACACCTCCCAAAATTAAGGATATTTTAAAGACCTAACTTAGTATATTTTCTAAGTTTTACTGTGGATTACCACCTAACTGAAGGAATGCTTTCACTTTCTTATTTACCTTTCCACAAAATTATAAAACAAATCCACCTATTTTTTTCCAATCCCCCTTTTGGAATGGAATAAATAAAACTTCAAATAGTTAGTATTTCTACTATTAAATTTTTTCCAAAACACTTGTTGTCTACCTCTAGACTATCACACATAACAATATAGATTCAATTTACAATTTTCCCCAACACTTTTTGTCCACCTCTAGACTATCACACATAACAATACAGATTCAATTTTATTTCAACGATGGAAATTAACCACATCAAGTATTTTATCTTATAGTGATTAGATTATTAAAAATTTAGATATTTAAATTCATTATATAAATCAATCCAATAATGAGAAAAAATAACAAAATTATTTAATTAAGTCATCTTATACAATCATGAAAGGTAATGGAACATTTATACAAGTTAATATTCATGTTAGAAATAACCCAATTCTAAATTCTAAAGTTCTATATTGTGTTTGGGTTGAGAACCTAGCCTGGCCAGTTCTAGCATTGATCCCGAGACGAAAACCCCGTGGTGATGTTTATGTGGTGAATCCATCCAGGATTCACAAGTGGGCTTTAGTTTCTTATATTTGTCATTGTCAAGCAACTGTGCATGCCATTTGCAGGATTTTATGGTCTGGGCATGTATTTTACTTTCAGTGAATACTAATATAAATAAAATGGCTACATTTCTTGTGTTCTGGTTCTTGATGAAAGACTGTATTAAATGAGAACACTAATATGTTTTAGATCTATCAAATTTTTTATTGTTTGGAATCTTACAGTGGTATCAGAGCTGTGCATCCTACCAGCATGAGAGTTTTATGCAAGGAACTTCGGTGAAATTTATTTTTCACCCTAGCCAGCATTTCTCACTTCGGTGATATTTATCACCCTAGTTGGATTTTTAATTTTTTCTAAATTATTTTTATTGGGAGACATAAGTGAAGGGAAAATCATTTATAAGTCCGTGGGTTAAATTTGTGAAAATATTTGAAGGAATGATTGACAAAATCTTCCTATGAAAAAATAATATATTCCTGTTTGGGTATGGGAGAAGATGGACCATCTTGAAGAAATTTTGAAAAACAACCAGAAAATCCTTGATGTACTAGTGAGGTTATATGGTCCTTTAAGTATCCATATCTCCATAGACCAAAATGATAATCAAAGCAAGAACAAAATCAACAGTAAGAATGAAATAAGGAGGAGAGGACTATGCTTTATCTGCAAGGGACCTTGGGCCCTTAACCATTCCTGTTCAGGTGATAAGAAGAAGGCAACAAAGACAGAACAAGAGGAGATTACTTCAAATCATGGGGAATCTTTTGTAGATGGGTCTATTGATCTTGAGGATCGTGAGGAACATTGTGACATTATTCAGGGAGGCTTGCAAGATGAAAAACATTTTGAAGTTCATGAGGGAATTCTACCTAATGATATCGATGAGGTAGACTCCTATAAAATGGAGTTCGTAGATTCCTAGGTGAATATCCATAAAGAATATGAACAATCAAGTATACATAAAATTCCACCAATGCATCTATGTTTGACAGTTGAAAGGGATGAACATATTGTCTCCACAGATGAAGGAGACCTGGGAGATTTGAGTGAGGATCCAGCCATAGTGAACTAGCATGATGAGTATGAACACAAGGAGCAACATGACAAACATAATGTGCAAAATGGAACATTCCTAGAGAGTTGGTAAAAGGCTCAAGTTGAAGATGTGGTCGTGGGGTATCCAATGCAATCAAATACAGAGACATTCAATAGGGCACTAGAATTTCCAGTGAAAGAATTCCAGGAGAGGATCATGCATTTCAAGACAGATCTTATGTTGTTGAAGCAAGGAGTTTGGATAGTCTGAGACACTGTCTTACAAGAGAACAGAAAAAATGAGGAACTCATAGGGGTATGTGCCAAATCAACGACCAAGTTGTCTAGTGTTTAGGAACGACTCAAATCCCTTACAAGGCAACAAGAGGAGTACAATTGGGAGTTCCAGAGTAGTCCTCTACAAGAATACATAGATAAATCTTGAAACACCAACAACCTATCTGTATACTTTGGGAAGAGCAGGGCAGAGTTCTCTAAATGCATCATGTTGGGTAACCAAGTAGAGCAACATGAATCGAGCATCAAACAACATCAACATAATAGATTTGCAGATATTCATTCTTTCCCAAGTATGGATTGGCGAGAGGTTATGAGTTGGTATTATATTGATGGGTTGATTATTTGGAGGATACCCATAGACAAGGGAAAATTATAGCTTGGACCATTTGGTGTAGGCAATGATGGAGAGTTAAAATGGTACCATAACCCACAGGTCCCAGGATTTAGGTGGTATTGGGATCCAGAAGAATCCAATGAGGAAAGGATTGTTCAGAGAATTATTTGGGATCCAGGAATCGAAGGATCCATTCATGACCATTCAACATGGAGGGCACATCGGATTGTATGGGATCCTGGTATCAATGTACAAATGCTTCTGTTGTGGATAGAAGTGGATCGCTTGAGGACAAGAAATCTTTGGGGGGGAGGATTTGTAATATTCCCTTTCTTGATCCAATCAAAGTGGATAGAATCGATCCATGGTATTTTCCCATGGTATTGACCCATGGTATTTGTTGTTGGTTTCCGAGAAAAATAATAAAATAAGATCTCTAGAAATCTCATCAAGCCTATAAAAGAGGAGAGAAGTTAGGCATTTAGAAGCATTTTGGATTATCTATCTTATTGTGTTTGGGTTGAGAACCTAGCCTGGCTAGTTCTAGCATTGATCTCGGGACAAAACCCCGCGGTGATGTTTATGTGGTGAATCCATCCAGGATTCACAAGTGGGCTTCAGTTTCTTATATTTGTCATTGTCAAGCAGCTAAGCATGCCATTTGTAGGATTTTACGGTCCGGGCATGTATTTTACTTTCAATGAATAATAATATAAATAAAATGGCTGTATTTCTTGTGTTATGGTTCTTGATGAAAGACTGTATTAAATGAGAACACTAATATGTTTTAGATCTATCAAAATTTTTATTGTTTGGAATATTACAAAGAGTGGCAACAAATAAATATATTTTAGTTGCAAATAAATCTATTTCTAGAAGATTTATTTTGGTTTCCTATTATTTTCGAGATGTTGCATCCTCTCTTGCTACACATTCTTAACAATAATAAGCCTTACAGTTTCCCTGTCCAATGCTACAACTTTCTCTGTCGCTAGAGGAAATACCCTGTACATACATAAATCTAGGTATAAATATCTCTATTTTAACCCCTATAGGAAGTTCTATAGTTTTTTTTTTAAGCCGTGCAATTACCTCTGGAATGTTGAATAATGAAGGAACTATCAGAGTTTCCTCATCACGAATTCCTCCCTCGTCTTCTTCAGCTTAATCATCCGGTTTCTTTGACAAAGAAAATTCTTCTTTGGTACTAGTTGGCTTCTCTTCTGGCAACGTCCTGATATTCGCAAGAACATTGTCGTGGGAAGGCACCTCTTCTGAAGGAGCCTCCGCTTTTTCTTTCGCCGGAGGTCCTATTGTTTCTTCACGAGGCTGTTCAATCAACTGGGGAATGCCCTGCATGGGAACATAATATTTGGTAGGAGACATCTCTTCCCTCAGAGGTTCAACCTTTACTGACCTCGGTGGGTTGTTAGGCAACCTGTTTAGAGTTGGGTCATTGGCAGATTCATGAACTTCAACTTCTGGGCTAGTTGTGGGCTTTCATGGCTTTGAGGGACTTGAGCACCTCAGTAACTTCGGGTATTTGTGATGGACTAAGAGCTCTGGGAGGTTCCTCTAGTTCAGCAAAAAAATGATAAGATGAAATTTTTTTTTTTGCAAAACAACTTAGGAATAAGTTGGTTAACCTATGAAGAAATTGTTCAGTAAGAAAAAGTTTTGATTATTTTTGAACATGTTCATTATATATTCTAATTAGCAACAGACGCATCTAGCAATAGACGCATCTAATGCTACAACTTTCTCTGCATCTAGCAATAGACACATCTCAATTGCAAATGCAGAAAATGTATTTAAGAGTATTTAAGAATATGTTAACAGAAAAAACACTATAATCTAAAAAAAAATGTAATTCATAAATAAAAGAAACCAAAAAAAACAAATAAATCTATTTGAATTGCAAATAAATCTATTTCTAGAAGATTTATTTTGGTTTTCTATTATTTTCGAGATGGATGCATCCTATCTTGCTGCACATTCTTAACAATAATAAGCCTTACAATTTCCCTATCCAATGCTACAACTTTCTCTGTCACTTGAGGAAATACCCTGTACATACATAAATCTAGGTATAAATATCTCTATTTTAAACCCTATAGGAGGTTTTATAGTTTTTTTTCTGGAAGGTGTGCAATTACCTCTGGAATGTTGAATAATGAAAGTACTATTGGAGTTTCCTCATCACTAATTCCTCCCTCGTATTCTTTAGCTTGATCATCCGGTTTCTTTGACATTGAAAATTCTTCTTTGGTACTAGTTGGCTTCTGTTCTAGCAGCGTCCTGATATTCGCAAGAACATTTTCGTGGGAAGACATCTCTTCAGAAGGTGCCTCTGCTTTTTCTTCCGCCAGAAGTGCTGTTGTTTCTTCACAATGTTGTTCAATCAACTGGGGAATGCCCTGCATGGGAACATAATATTTGGTAGGAGACATCTCTTCCCTCAGAGGTTCAACCTTTCGTGACCTCGGTGGGCTGTTAGGCAGTTTGTTTAGAGTTGGGTCATTGGTAGATTCATGAACTTCAACTTCAAGGCTAGCTATGGATGGGCCTTCATGGCTTCGAGGGATTTGAGCACTTCAGTAACTTCGGGTACTTGTGATGGACTAAGATCTCTGGGAAGTTCCTCTGGTTCAACAAAAAATGATAAGATGAAAAATCTTTTTCTGCAAAACAACTTAGGAATAAGTTGGTTAACCCATCAAAAAAACTATTTAGTAAGAAACAATTTTGATTAATTTTGAACATGTTCATTATTTTCTAATTATTAGTTTTCTATTAAATATTAATTTGATGGCTTAAAAATATTCAATCATCTAACTTTCCATCTAATGGTGTAGAATAAGACAAAATGGCAGGAGAGTTGTTTTCAAATAAAAACACTTTACATCTTAAATATCCATTAAATATTAAAAAATAGCAATTGATGATTTTTGGTTACTCATTATTTTTTTGGGTTATAGAGCTTGTATCAAGTTGTTCAACATATGGTTGTTTTATTTATTTTAAAGCTTCAATTAAATATTAAAAGATGAATTAAATATAGAAAAATGATTTTTGGAGATTTTTATTTACTTTTAGAAGTTTTGGTTTTTGTTTAAACAAGTTATGTGGTTTTGGTTTTTGTTTACATAAACATGTGGTTTTAGTTTTAGTTTATATAAATATGTGCATAGAGAATATGTTTGCACTTTAAGAGTAAGATATAAAAAAAACTCTAAACTTTAGACAAATTATTCTTTGCTCACAAAGAAAATATAACATCTTACTGTAACTTAATTACAAGAATTACAGGAATTGAATTTAAATTTCTTTTTATTGCATTAACTAAATTACAAGAACTAGAAGAATATAAATTTTAAATATTTGAATGAATTACATATTTCATAATAATTTGAGAACTAGTTTTTTCAATTTCCTTTTTCTTTAAAAGAAAAATGATTGAAATATTTGAGAACCTTTAATTTGCAAAAACAAATGTTTCTTTCCAAAGAAACACTATGAAAAAAATGGAAGATAGTAACCCTTTAGAAAGGGTTATTTGAAAAATATTAATTCACAAAAAGAGGATAATGACCCTTTCCCCACCCTTATGAAGGGAGAGCCTATTATTTTTTGCAAAAAGAAAATGGAATATTTAAGCTTTGAATGTGTTTTTGTCATGTTGAATAGAGAAGTTTTATGCATTTTAATTGCGGAAGTCTATTCATAATAAGTTATCCGATAATGTTATAAATGATGGGACTATCAAGGAACGTGGCGACAAAAATATGATAGTGTTATAAATGATGGGACTATATGGGAATGTGACCACAAAAAAATAGTGAGATAATTTAATACAATCACGCATACCTTTTCCATAGTCTAACTAGACTGCTTTTTTGCCCTGAAAATCATGGAAATTTTGGTAAGATTTTAAGAAAATCTGGTAGGGATTTTTGTAAATCCAGGTTATAGCTATAGAACTTCAATATTTTGGGTGTTCTAAAGGTTTTTGATGGTGTTGAATCCATTTCCACCATCAAAAACATGATTCAAACAAGATTTCTTAAAAAAAATTGTCTAGATTCAGGTTACTTTTGGTCGTTTGGGCAATTCCTCTGCCTCCGTAGACAACTCCCATACCTTTTACATGTTACATGCCATATATTGCATAGAGCTAGACCATATCTAATAAAGACTAAATCTCTTCCAATCATTTTAAAATATTATGTATTATTTTTATTTTTAGTGTGTGTTTCGAAATGCAAAACAATGCATTACATACCTACAAATACATTCCTCAAACAAATTTTCCAATTAAACAAATCTATCAACATCTCTTTATACCTTTTAAAATAATACATATTTTCTCCCTTAAACCAACAACCACGTCTCTTATTGAAAAAACTATATATATATAAATACTGTCGAGCCCAGACCAGAGAACAAGATGCAGAAAGAACATTAGTTCTGAAATCGAAGTATTGGAGTTCGATATAGGACACAGAAAAATCTCAAACTTGAGGCAACGTGACTGGAATTTCGAATCAGTTGAATACATTTGTGTTGGTCTTTCAAATACATTTGCGCGGGCTTTCTTCACATGTTGACTCTCAAAATGCCGAACTGATACTTAGTGTTGGAATATTTAAAATTCCAGAACAACAATGGAGAATCAAATTCCCCCTCTTCAACACAGAGAAAATATTAAAAATTTCTTCACTGGAGACATAGTTTTCACTCAAAAAAAAACTATTTCATTAAACTTCAAAAACTTGGTTACAAAATCTCCTCTGACTGAGGGAATACACATAAACTTTGACTGCTTCAAAACACAGTTCAACACTAAACTCACACTGTCTAAAATTTCACTCTATCTGTGCATTTACAACTCACTGCTGTGTGTTGGAAAAATACTCTGTCTCTCAAAATAAATGAATGCACTGCTGTGCAATTCAAATTTTCACACTCTGCTGTGTGTAAAATTAAAACTTACAATACATCAAAGCACACAGGCCTTTTTATCTTTTTATATGTCACGACATATAAACATAAAACAACTTTAAAAAAATTTAAAACTAAAACCGTTTTACAAAATAAAACCAAAACGATTTTACTATGGCATGGCCCACGGCCTCATTTTTCAACGCACATATATTATATATGTGTTTGAATCATGTAATACAAAAAACAAATCTATTTTTGAAAAACTTCATTGAGGGCCCACTAAAATGTTTTAATATATATATATATATATATATATATATAATCATAACCAAAAATTTTTAATGAACTTATTCAAAACCTTCACGAAACCTTTTCTGCCAGACTTCACAAAACATTCAATTGGATTGAAAATTGATTTCGGGTGCCAAAAAATTTGCTGACGTCACCAAAATTGTGAAGCGAAATTTCTTTTAATTCCGGCTTATGAGTTTTCCGCGTCCGATTTTGGGCAGCCATACGGACGGCTGAGTGTGATGCGAAATTTCTATTGATACGCCTCGGTGAAGGATTTCAAATCCGGAAATTTAGGTTAAGGACCAGCTCTTGGGTCCTTGGAGCTACGATCGATCAAAATGGCAAGCGGCTCTGCACAGTTTTTGTTATCTTACAATCTTGGTGATGTTGGAAATGGAAGGCGCTTCAATACTTGGTAGGCCCTTCGTATTTCAACACTCCCCCTTACTTTTAGCTGCTGGGTTATCAGTCATACCCAGACATTTCCTCAAAAACTCAAAACTCTTCTACCCCAATGGCTTGGTCAGAATGTCTGCAAATTGCTCATGAGTTCTGCAGTGTTCCAAAACAATTTCACCATTGTTTACCAATTCTCTGATGTAATGAAACTTTGTGTTAGTGTGTTTCGTTCTATTGTGAAACACAGAATTCTTGGATAATGCAATAGCTGAGCTATTGTCACAATAAATCACCGTTCCTTTTACCTGCTCTTGGCACAAGCTTCTTAACATCCTCCTCATCCAAATTGCTTGACACGCTGCTGCTGTAGCTGCCACATATTCTGCCTCTGCTGTAGACAATGCTACAATGGGTTGTTTTTTATAAGCCCATGAAATAGCTCCTGAACCCATGTGAAAAACATAACCAGAAGTGCTCTTCCGATCATCTACACTTCCAGCCCAATCACTGTCAGTGTATCCAACTAAATCTGAATTTTCTGAAGCAGTATATAAAATACCAAACCTTTTTGTACCTTTAACATACCTTAGAATTCTCTTCGATGCCTGCCAATGTGCATCCTTTGGCTTCTCCATAAATCTGGAAATTAAGCTAACAGCATGCATTATGTCGGGCCTAGTTGCAGTCAAATACATGAGGCTGCCAACTATGCTCTTATACAAACTAGGATCAAAATCCTTGCTGCTGTCCTCTCTGCTGAGTTTTAATCCCATCACTGTGGGAGTGATCGCTGCTTTGCTCTCCTGCATATTAAATCTTTCAAGCACTTCATTAACATATTTTGCCTGTGAGATAAAAATCCCATTTTCATCTTGTTCTACTTCTATTCCTAAGAAATATTTCAACAAACCCATGTCAGTCATTTCAAATTCTTCTTTCATGACTGTTTTAAAATTTTCAATAAGGTAATCATCATTACCTGTGAAAATAACATCATCAACATATAAAACTACAGTCAACATTTTTCCATCTTTTTCTTTGATGTAGAGGGTGGGTTATCCCTCACACTTTTCAAATCCATTTTCCAGTATATAGGAATCTATCCTACTGTACCACGCTCTTGGCGCTTGCTTCAGCCCATAAAGAGATTTCTTCAACTTGCACACTTTGTGCTCTTGGCCTTTATTTTCATAGCCGAGAGGTTGTTCAATGTAAACCTCTTCCATTAACACTCCATTTAGGAATGCTGACTTCACATCCATTTGGTAAACTTTCCACTTGTTTTGTGCTACTATGGATAGCACTGCTCTCACGGTTTCCATTCTAGCAATCGGTGCGAAAGTTTCCTCATAATCTATCCCATGCTTTTGCTTATACCCTTTGACGAAAAGTCTTGCCTTGTGTCTCTCTATTTTTCCTTCTGCATTACTCTTGGTCTTGTAGACCCATTTAACTCCAATGACATCTTTACCTTTTGGGAGTTCAACCAAATCCCAAGTCTTGTTTCTTTCTATGGCATTAATCTGCTCATCCATAGCTTCTATCCATTTCTTATCCTTAATAGCTTCTTCGAAATGAACAGGATCATCAACATGACAATATAAAGCAAACAAAGAATTGATGCCTTCATTTGCTACCTCTTGTGCATAAATGTCATTCAAATTTCTGAACTTCTTACCTCTTTCACTAGGTGTACAAATGCTTGAAGAAGCACTTGAATTTCCTCCTTGTGGTGTGCTTGGAGAAGAACTCTCATTTCTCCTCAAGGGTGTCTCTTGCTGCTCTTGTGTTGGTTCTGCTGTTTGGGGATGTATTTCAGCCAACTCATCATCATTCTCATCATGAGATAAAAAGTGTTTAACATTCACTGTTTTCTCTATGCTTCCATCCCAAGCTTCCTCCTCAATAAACTGAACATCTCTGCTCACAATAAACTTCTTGGTGGATGGGTTATATAATCTGTAGACTTTGGATTCGTCACTGTATCCAATGAAAATACATTTCTCCCCCTTGCTGTCCAACTTCTTCCTTAACTGATCCGGAATGTGTGCATAAGCCACACATCCAAAAACCTTAATATGTGTGACACTTTGCTTTGTGCCACTCCATGTCTCTTCCGGCACTTTGTTCATCACTGCTTTTGTAGGGCACCTATTCAAAATTTATGCTGCACAATGTACAGCTTTATCCCAATAATCATTAGGCAAATGATTTTCCTTTAACATACTCCTCACCATGTCCATTATGGTTCTATTCTTCCTTTCGGCTACTCCATTTTGTTGCGGAGTATAACTAGTTGTAAACTGCTTTTGAATACCATTTTCTCTACAAAACCGTAAAAAATATTTAGAGATATACTCACCTCCTCTATCAATCCTTAGGAATTTGATGTGCAACCCACTTTGGTTTTCCATAAGTGCTTTGAAATTGCAGAAATTTTTAAACACTTCACTTTTATTTTTCAAAAAATAAACCCAAGTTTTTCTTGTAAAATCATCTATGAATGTTAACATGTAGTGGCTGCTAGCAAGCGATGGAGTTTGCATCGGTCCACACAAATCTGAGTGGACAATCTCTAAGGGTGCCTTTGCCCTTATGCTTTTCCCGGAAGGAAAAATTTCTCTGTGTTGTTTCCCCAAGATACAACCTTCACAAAGGTTGTTCGGCTTCTCTATCAATGGTAAAACTCTTACCATTCATTTTCTGTTCAAAAAATTAAGACCTCCAAAGTTGATATGTCCAAATCTCAAGTGCCACAACCAATTTTCATCTTTTGGTTTGCTTTGGATAGCCTCTTGTGTCACTGCTGCTATCTTTTCTTCATTCTTCAAATTTGCTCTCATTCTAAGAGGGAACATCTTGTTCCTTGTCATTTTTACTTCAGCAATACATTGTTTGCTGGGTGGTTTGTCCATGATGGTACAAACATCATCCTTAAAAAGTACATTATACCCCTTTTGAACTAGCTGTCCAATACTTAAGAGGTTACACTTCATTCCTGGAACATAATAGACATCTGCTATGGATTTCTTTGCACCTTTTCTTGTTAAAACATTTACATTTCCTTTTCCCATAACATACACTTTACTATCAGTCCCTAGTGTGACTTGTGACTTCACACTCTCATCTAGCATAGAAAACATTGCTAAGTTTCCTGTCATATGGTTACTGCAACCGAAGTCTAGAAACCATAAATCCTCACTTTTTTCTTCAGCCATATTACAAGCTAAAAACAAATTATCTTGGCTGATATTTTCTCTAGTGAAATTTTCACTAGTTCTATTTCCCATATCATGCTGCTTCTTTCTACATTCATTAGCATAATTACCAAATTTTTTACAATAGTGACATTGGACATTGGACTTATCATACCTCTATCCTTGAGCATTCTGCTGACAACTTTGTTGGCTGTTGCCTTGGCCTTGATGCTGATTTGGATTTCTGCCCCTTCCTTGAGCATTTGTTGGACTGTTCCTTCCACCTCTGTTTTGGCTTCTGCCTCTTCCTCTTTTGTTTCCTCTGCCTTGCCCTCTTCCTCTTCCAAAAGACATCTGGGTCTTAAAGGCATGTTCCAGAGATGAGTTTTCACTTCTACCCAATCTTTGCTCATGAGTCATCAGTGATGCATGTAGCTCATCCACTGTGAACTTTGTGAGATCCTTAGTCTCCTCTATGGTGGTGACAATCACATCGAATCTTGAGGGTAGACTCCTAAAGAGTTTTTCCACAATCCTCTTGTCTTCAAGAGTCTCTCCATGAGATCTTATTTGTGTGACCATTCCAATCATGAGTGAATAATGAGTTAATAGTATCTGACTCTTTTATACAGAGAGTCTCAAAGTCTCTCCTCAGTAACTGAAATTTTGCTATCTTCACTTTTTCCATGCCTTGATAGGCTGTCTTGAGAGTTTCCCATGCTTTTGTGGATCTCTTGGCTGCTGCTATCCTTGGAAACACACTCTCATGCACTTCTTGATACAATAAGAAGAGAGCTTTGGAGTCTTTCTTCTTATTTCTCTTTAGCAACTCTTTCTCTGCCTGAGTTAAATATGCAAACTCTTCTTCATCTGCTGGCTCTTAAAAGCCATCCTCAACAAATTCCCATAAGTCTTGGGAGACAAATAGAGCTCTCATAGTTATTGACCAGTAGTCATAATTTTTCCCATTAAACATTGGGAGATGGATATTTCCCATACCCATACCAGTGCTGGCTCCAACCATTCTAAACTCTTAACTATGATTCAAAAACACTTGACTGTGTATTTAAAATAACTGACTGTTCTGCAACAGTAACACAAAATATGTATAGAGAAATACCTTTGGATTCTTCTTGACTGAGTCTTCACACTGCTGGAGAAGCTGCTGCAACAAAGAACTCCTTTCCTTCAGCTTCTTTGATCTTCAAAGAGCCTGGACTAGCTCTGATACCATGTTGGAATATTTAAAATTCCAGAAAAACAATGGAGAATCAAATTCCCCCTCTTCAACACAGAGAAAATATTAAAAATTTCTTCACTGGAGACAGAGTTTTCACTAAAAAAAAAACTATTTAATTAAACTTCAAAAACTTGGTTACAAAATCTCCTCTGACTGAGGGAATACACAGAAACTTTGACTGCTTCAAAACATAGTTCAACACTAAACTCACACTGTCTAAAATTTCACTCTATCTGTGCATTTACAACTCACTGCTGTGTGTTGGAAAAATACTCTGTCTCTCAAAAAAAATTAATGCACTATTGTGCAATTCAAATTTTCACACTCTGCTGTGTGTAAAATTAAAACTTACAATACATCAAAGCACACAGGCCTTTTTATCTTTTTATATGTCACGACATATAAACATAAAACAACTTTAAAAAAAAATAAAACTAAAACCATTTTACAAAATAAAACCAAAACGATTTTACTATGGCATGGCCCACAGCCTCATTTTTCAACGCACATATATTATATATGTGTTTGAATCATGTAATACAAAAAACAAATCTATTTTTGAAAAACTTCGTTGAGGGCCCACTAAAATGTTTTAATATATATATATAAAACATATATTAAATCATAACCAAAAATATTTAACGAACTTATTCAAAACCTTCACGAAACCTTTTCTGCCGGACTTCACAA